>JAPTHN010000023.1:3947863-4216643 GCA_026936325.1 Platynereis dumerilii | reverse complement strand
TTGCCAACACTTGCACCCGGTGCCAACACTTGCACCCGTTGCCAACACTTGCACCCGTTGCCAACACTTGCACCCGTTGCCAACAATTGCACCCCCTGCCAACACTTGTACCCCCTGCCAACACTTGTACCCCCTGCCAACACTTGCACCAGTTGCCAACACTTGCACCCGTGCCAACACTTGCACCATTGGCAACATTACACCAATTGGCAACATTACACCCAATGGCAACATTACACACCACCCTCAGGGTATCCCACCCTTAAGGATACCCCCTAGGTTACCCCCTTTATCTATCTATCTATCTATCTATCTATCTATATCTATCTGTAACTCCCTTTGCCAGACTGGCCTCTCATGCCAATCAAATATCAGCTCCCCTAGCCACGATTCTTTGAACTAGTCTCCAGATCTGGCACTCTGCCAAAAGTGACTCAGCAAAAAGTTCTGACACGGGACACCTATCTGGGGAAGCCAGGATCAACAAGAGCTGTGCTACTCTCGTAGCAGAGCTAATACCCACAAGAATTCCAATTTTAGTTATGCCAAATATTTCCACCAGGTGCACAACTGTGCATATATGTAAGGATGTGGAGACACCTGGGGTGGAGTTCGCTTTAAAAATAACATGGCTGCAGGCCAAAAGCACAGCAAAAAGTATTTGGAATGTGGAAATGGTTATGATATTTATTGATTTATGGTCAATTTGACAAGTTTAGGGGTCTTTGAATGTTGGTAAAGGATGAGCATTGTGCATGGTGTGGTGTTTGAGATATTTGATGGACGCCATGACATGGAGACTAAAAGTAAATCCCCCATAGCATAGCATGGGGGATAATTAGTCTTGCCTTTAATCGTGGGTACTTCTAGTTCCTCATATGAAAACAACAAAATTAAAACTTAAAAGATTGAATATATAAAAAACATTGACATTTGGTCTGGTGCACCTTGTGACTTTTTTTTTAAAGCCAAAAATCGTAGTTTCTACTACGCTTTCCCAACATCATTTTGAGAGCATTTAGTACCGCTATCAATTTGTCACATTGTTATGTATTTGCCTTTCCAATTTCAGCCACATTGGATGATTTGCACCCAAGATATTACACAAAACGTTCAGGAAAATGTGCTTAAAATGCACGATTTGGCGTGACAAGCTCAAAAACAACTTTTTGTAATGAAGAAAACAAAAATAATGCCCTAATTTTTCATCAATATTGTATGGTTTATCATTCCATTAGTATATATTTGGAGGCAGAGGCATTTTGGTTATTTGATACTCAGAAATAAGCATGGAATCAAAGACTTTGCAGAATGACACAAATTTATGAAGCCAAAATTCAACTTTTGGAAGTGTTGTCATTGCCGGCTTGTAAATGAAGAAGAAATGACACTATTAGACCCACTTCTGTGTATGAACGCTGCTTTGATATTACTTTTAATAAAATAATACTTGTTCACCACCTCTCACTTACTGTAATATCTTATAAATGCAACTTTATAACACCATATTTGAGTGTCCCAACCATAACGGTCAAAACTATAAGGTGAATTCTCAGCTCCTACTTCCCTGATAAATGTCTTGGAAAGCCATATTCCCCAGATGAGTTTCCTTGACCCACACACTGGTCATTGCATTTCAGCTTTTTTAGATACCTAGAAAACTTGGCATACAGTACTGTAAAGAGAGAAGTGTCCCAACCATAACGCCCTACCCAACAAGAGATTTAAGTGGTTCAAGTTCGATAAAACTTAATTATTTTCTAGCTGCAAGAATTAAAATTGAATAATATGATTTTTTTAATCATTTATTTAAAATCAATTGTTTTTCAATACATCAATAACTTATAAATAACCCTAAAGCAGTGAATAAATTTTGTCATTGTCCTTCTATCAAAAATAAGTTAGTTTGGAGTTCTAACACTAATAAATAGGCCAATGGTGGGTATTTAAGTAAGAGCCATTTAAATGTTCAGGTTCTTATCGCTTGAATAGAACTGTGAGTTTCTCAGAGATGAAAGAAGATATCACTACAAAACTTTGGTACACTAAACTTTAAGTTCTTCGCCATAAAGCAATGTTAAAATCAAACCCTACGAATAACTTTTTTTTTTTAACCAAATGTCACGTCTTAGGTGCACCAGGCCATATGAAGTTTTCGATTTCTATTCAATACTGCTAAAAGTGCCCTTCTATGGTTACACATGGTAAACATATACGTTGCCAACACTTGCACCCGTTGCCAACACTTGCACCCATTGCCAACACTTGCACCCCGTGCCAACACTTGCACCCCGTGCCAACACTTGCACCCCATGCCAACACTTGCACCCCCTGCCAACACTTGCACCCGTTACCAACACTTGCATCCGGTGCCAACACTTGCACCCGGTGCCAACACTTGCACCCCATGCCAACACTTGCACCCGTTGCCAACACTTGCACCCATTGCCAACACTTGCACCCCATGCCAACACTTGCACCCGTTGCCAACACTTGCACCTGGTGCCAACGCTTGCACCTGTTGCCAACACTTGCACCCATTGGCCAACACTTGCACCCATTGGCTAACACTTGCACCCGGTGCCAACACTTGCACCCGTTGCCAACACTTGCACCTGTTGCCAACACTTGCACCCGTTGCCAACACTTGCACCCCATGCCAACGCCTGCACCTGTTGCCAACACCTGCACCCGTTGCCAACACTTGCACCCGTTGCCAACACTTGCATCCCGTGCCAACACTTGCATCCCGTGCCAACACTTGCACCCGTTGCCAACACTTGCACCTATTGCCAACACTTGCACCCCCTGCCAACACTTGCACCCCGTGCCAACACTTGCACCCCGTGCCAACACTTGCACCCCGTGCCAACACTTGCACCCGTTGCCAACACTTGCACCCCTGCCAACACTTGCACCCCCTGCCAACACTTGCACCCCGTGCCAACACTTGCACCCAGTGCCAACACTTGCACCCGTTACCAACACTTGCACCCGTTGCCAACACTTGCACCCCGTGCCCACACTTGCACCCCGTGCCAACACTTGCACCCGGTGCCAACACTTGCACCCGGTGCCAACACTTGCACCCCGTGCCAACACTTGCACCCAGTGCCAACACTTGCACCCCGTGCCAACACTTGCACCCATTGCCAACACTTGCACCCCGTGCCAACACTTGCAACCCGTGCCAACACTTGCAACCCGTGCCAACACTTGCAACCCGTGCCAACACTTGCACCCGGTGCCAACACTTGCACCCGGTGCCAACACTTGCACCCGTTGCCAACTTTTGCACCGGTTGCCAACACTTGCACCCAGGGCCAACACTTGCACCCGGTGCCAACACTTGCACCCGTTGCCAACACTTGCACCCCGTGCCAACACTTGCACCCGTTGCCAACACTTGTATCCCGTGCCAACACTTGTATCCCGTGCCAACACTTGCACCCCATGCAAACACTTGCACCCCGTGTCAACACTTGCACCATGTGCCAACACTTGCACCCATTGCCAACTTTTGCACCCGGTGCAGACACTTGCACTCGGTGCCAACACTTGCACCCGTTGCCAACACTTGCAACCCGTTCCAACACTTGCACCCGGTGCCAACACTTGCACCCGGTGCCAACACTTGCACCCATTGCCAACTTTTGCACCGGTTGCCAACACTTGCACCCAGGGCCAACACTTGCAACCGGTGCCTACACTTGCACCAGTTGCCAACACTTGCACCCCGTGCCAACACTTGCACCCGGTGTCAACACTTGCACCCATTGCCAACACTTGCACCCGGTGCCAACACTTGCACCCGGTGCCAACACTTGCACCAGTTGCCAACACTTGCACCCCGTGCCAACACTTGCACCCGGTGCCAACACTTGCACCCATTGCCAACACTTGCACCCGGTGCCAACACTTGCACCAGTTGCCAACACTTGCACCCCGTGCCAACACTTGCACCCGGTGCCAACACTTGCACCCATTGCCAACACTTGCACCCGGTGCCAACACTTGCACCCGTTGCCAACACTTGCACCCGTTGCCAACACTTGCACCCGTTGCCAACAATTGCACCCCCTGCCAACACTTGTACCCCCTGCCAACACTTGTACCCCCTGCCAACACTTGCACCCGTTGCCAACACTTGCACCCGTTGCCAACACTTGCACCATTGGCAACATTACACCAATTGGCAACATTACACCCAATGGCAACATTACACCACCCTCAGGGGTATCCCACCCTTAAGGGATACCCCCTAGGGTTACCCCCCTTATCTATCTATCTATCTATCTTTCTATCTATCTATCTGTAACTCCCTTCGCCAGACTGGCCTCTCATGCCAATCAAATATCAGCTCCCCTAGCCACGATTCTTTGAACTAGTCTCCAGATCTGGCACTCTGCCAAAAGTGACTCAGCAAAAAGTTCTGACACGGGACACCTATCTGGGGAAGCCAGGATCAACAAGAGCTGTGCTACTCTCGTAGCAGAGCTAATACCCACAAGAATTCCAATTTTAGTTATGCCAAATATTTCCACCAGGTGCACAACTGTGCATATATGTAAGGATGTGGAGACACCTGGGGGTGGAGTTCGCTTTTAAAAATAACATGGCTGCAGGCCAAAAGCACAGCAAAAAGTATTTGGAATGTGGAAATGGTTATGATATTTATTGATTTATGGTCAGATTTGACAAGTTTAGGGGGGTCTTTGAATGTTGGTAAAGGATGAGCATTGTGCATGGTGTGGTGTTTGAGATATTTGATGGACGCCATGACATGGAGACTAAAAGTAAATCCCCCATAGCATAGCATGGGGGATAATTAGTCTTGCCTTTAATCGTGGGTACTTCTAGTTACTCATATGAAAACAACAAAATTAAAACTTAAAAGATTGAATATATAAAAAACATTGACATTTGGTCTGGTGCACCTTGTGACTTTTTTTTTAAAGCCAAAAATCGTAGGTTTCTACGCTTTCCCAACATCATTTTGAGAGCAGTTTAGTACCGCTATCAATTTGTCACATTGTTATGTATTTGCCTTTCCAATTTCAGCCACATTGGATGATTTGCACCCAAGATATTACACAAAACGTTCAGGAAAATGTGCTTAAAATGCACGATTTGGCGTGACAAGCTCAAAAACAACTTTTTGTAATGAAGAAAACAAAAATAATGCCCTAATTTTTCATCAATATTGTATGGTTTATCATTCCATTAGTGTATACATTTGGAGGCAGAGGCATTTTGGTTATTTGATACTCAGAAATAAGCATGGAATCAAAGACTTTGCAGAATGACACAAATTTATGAAGCCAAAATTCAACTTTTGGAAGTGTTGTCATTGCCGGCTTGTAAATGAAGAAGAAATGACACTATTAGACCCACTTCTGTGTATGAACGCTGCTTATTTATTACTTTTAATAAAATAATACTTGTTCACCACATCTAACTAACTGTAATATCTTATAAATGCAACTTTATAACACCATATTTGAGTGTCCCAACCATAACGGTCAAAACTATAAGGTGAATTCTCAGCTCCTACTTCCCTGATAAATGTCTTGGAAAGCCATATTCCCCAGATGAGTTTCCTTGACCCACACACTGGTCATTGCATTTCAGCTTTTTTAGATACCTAGAAAACTTGGCATACAGTACTGTAAAGAGAGAAGTGTCCCAACCATAACGCCCTACCCAACAAGAGATTTAAGTGGTTCAAGTTCGATAAAACTTAATTATTTTCTAGCTGCAAGAATTAAAATTGAATAATATGATTTTTTTAATCATTTATTTAAAATCAATTGTTTTTCAATACATCAATAACTTATAAATAACCCTAAAGCAGTGAATAAATTTTGTCATTGTCCTTCTATCAAAAATAAGTTAGTTTGGAGTTCTAACACTAATAAATAGGCCAATGGTGGGTATTTAAGTAAGAGCCATTTAAATGTTCAGGTTCTTATCGCTTGAATAGAACTGTGAGTTTCTCAGAGATGAAAGAAGATATCACTACAAAACTTTGGTACATTAAACTTTAAGTTCTCCACCATAAAGCAATGTTAAAATCAACCCCTTCGAATAACTTTTTTTTTTAAACCAAATGTCACGTCTTAGGTGCACCAGGCCATATGAAGTTTTCGATTTCTATTCAATACTGCTAAAAGTGCCCTTCTATGGTTACAATTTACAAAATATGATATCACCATGGCAACCAAACGAACTTTCATGAATCATGCTCCTAAAATATCAGGTTTTCCTAGTTTGAAAAGGTTGTATATGCATAACTAAAAAAGAAGTAGTTGACAACTGCAGACATAGTTAAAAACACGCTGAATTACTAGTCACATAATTTACAAGAATAGACCTCTCCTATTAAATTGTTGAAGCATCTCAAGCCATATAAATATCAGATTTGAAATATGAATATTCAATAACTGGTCACCCTTCACTATAAAATTTGTGAGCTGGTAAAATGAATCTTCTAAGCTTCATCTGAGCTGAAATTGAATCTCTATTGTATTCTCACTCAACAAATAAGGTTATCCTTATTTCATCTGTATCCTCATTTATAATATTTCTAGTAGTATTTAGAGGCTCAACAAATATGTTGAAGTCATTGGTAATTTTGGGTCATAATAGCTTTTTTTTAGGTAGGACCAATATCAAGCAATTTTTTTCTGAAAGGATGCATGTTTCACAAGTTAAGAATAATCCATCAGAAATAACCCTTAGACCAAAGGCACGTTACAGTACCTGATAGTCTAGCAAAAAATCCACAAGTCCAGAAAAATCTAAATCTGGTTTGGGCCTGTGCCCTTGGTGAAACTCTCATCTAGGCCATATAAGTGAGGCTAACACATATTGGATCTTTTTTGTTCAACCAGACTCTCTTTTTATCCTAGATCAATGAGTTATAATTTGTAGTAAGAGAGAATATAAAAACAAAGTCTGGAGCAAACTCTATGTCTTGTCTCATCTTCTGACAGTCAATTAGACAGGCGGTCCAATGCCACAAGTTGGTAAAATTTGGAATTTCTGGTCAAATTGGGCAAAAAATCAATAATCACTGGTATGCTTCCTATGTATTAGTAGATTCCAAATTCGAAAATTTGAGGTCGTAAATGCGTTTTCATGATGAGTAGGCCACTTTATGACTGTAAATTTAAACATGAATGTGAAGAAAATACTAACTCAAAATGCAGTTTATTCCAAACGAACCTTGTTTCATTCAAATACCTCCACAGCAAAGACTTTTAGAGATATCATTATGAAACTTGCACAAGTTGTGTAAAATAATATGCTTAAAACAACAAAAAATACAGATTCTTCATTTTTGCCGTATCATACTTTCTATGGTGAAATTAGGAAGTGTTGTCCTGCATTTATTGTCAGCCTGAAAGACAGGGCTCTCATACCATGATAATTTTTACTTTCAATCAAAGTGTGTACAAAAATGGAAAGCCAGGCTCACGAGCAACAATACAATATCAAGAAAATGGGTATTCTAGCAAATGAAACTTCTTTTAAAGATATCTCAAAAAGGCAAGTCAAGACCAACATTTCCCAACATGTGAGAACACAGATTTTGCAGTCAGGCTCAAAGACAAGGCTCTAATGCATGATTGGTTAGACTTATGGCAACATTCTATACACTGATGAATAGCCAGGCTCATTAGGAACAAGAAAATATGAAAATTATGATCATTCCAGCAACTCACATTCATTTCAAAAGCATATGAACAAGAGAGGTCAGACATGTCTTCACAAAATGAAGGAGTGTCACTTTTTTCGTCAGTCTCAAAAACAGGGCTGAAACACCATCAGAGATTTGACTTCCAACCAAATTTTTTACACTAATTGAAAGTCAGGCTCATGAGCAACAAGGAACCATCACAAGAATGAACATTTCAGTAACGAGTTGTGATCAAATAGCATCTGAACATCACAAGGTCCACATAATTTCCACAAAATGTGAGGGTGTCAATTTTTCGTCAGTCTCACTCAAGCCCTCACAGCTTCTAGTACAAGGGTCACAGCTAGGTTTTGTTGCTATTTCCTGAGAGACCAGGTCATGAGCAAAACATCAATGTATGAATATTGAAAAAAAAGTTAGTGAAAGGGCTATTTGATGAATGAAAAATCGCATAGTCCGTTTTGGATTCGTTTGTGACGCAACTATGTAATACAACAAAAGGTGTCATTCAGAAATACAGAAACATAGCTTTGCCTTTTTTCTGTATTCATAAGATGCCCAACTAACCAGGGAACAAAACCTCCGTGCATATTTTACTCTAACTGTATCTCCTTTGCTGTATTTTAAGTTTTCGCATGAATTTTTTTCATGCAGTGTCCAGCGTGACGCTAAAAAATGAGCCCACATGCAATCACATATCATTTAATATACCAATACCAGTGGGAGATGGTGACATTTTCTGCTATTTACATGAAAGAGGACATCATTGCCTCTCATATGACCCATAATATGCGTATAAATTCCATTTGAAGGCTGAGATATGACCAAAAATGTATCTGTATGTTGGGCCAAAACTGAAATTTTACCAGCTCACGGCATTGGACCAGGCCTTTTATCATCAAATTCATTATTAGGACAGTTAGTCCATCATAAACTATGTGAAAAGAATTTTGCAATGGCTTCCTCACACCATAATAGTCAAAGTCAATCGGCCACAAAAATGATCTCTTTAACATATTCAAAACTTTTTGGCTCAGCAATGGGCCGACATAACAATGGCAAGACCAGGCGACATGTCAAAATAGTAATCCATGTTGTTTACATGAAAATGGTGCCGTCACTGCTCTGCTCTCGCTTGAAATCTTGCAACCGAGACCACGAGATTCAATATGGCGGACGTGGATGACGAAAATTCGGCAATCTCATGATTTTTTGTGGACAACTCAACAATAAAGCTTGAATTTTGCTGTTTCTCGGATGTGCGAAAAAGTATCTATACATTCGATGCATCGGAAAAGATTTTGTCGATTATCGCATCGGAAAAAAGTTGTTTTCGATTACATCCCTATAATAGGACCATTGGTACTCCTTTGGTACTCCTTTGGTACTCCACATTGCTCTTAGATTCTGGCTATCTACTGGTCTAGATCTACTAGCTTGTGACCCCATAAAATAAAATAAACCTTGATGATTTCCATAATTCTATAAATGGACCTTGTTGATGTTGAACCAAAATATCCATTTGAATCAACAGTTTCCAACAGTAAAGCCCATAGAGCTTCTAGATCATGGTGGAAATCCGCCACTAACTGTTGAAGTTGTTTCAGTGTATGTAATTTTAAAACACAAGTAGACTGAGGCCTGAACACTTCATCCTCTTCAGTATAAAATTTCATTTTCATGTCGCTTATTGTTGAACCTCGTAAATCCGCATAAGATCTTGCGCCATAGGTTGTTTTACATTGCGTTTGGATCTTCTCAAACTTAGTTGTTGATCTCTATCCATGTCGACTAGATCTACAGATCATCCTCAAGATATATATAATAAATTCAGATTCAGAGTTAGGAAATTTATTTATTAGAAGTCAGTTTTTGGTGCTACTTCAAACCACTTCGCAACCCTGGGGTCAGTTTCCACTCTGTGACGAAGAGCTTTCAACTTTGGAAAAGCGTCTAGGCTGAAGGGGATTTTGGCAAATTTTACATATGGATCAGGGTCAGTGTAGGTCATGAAGGAAACGTCCACCCAAGTGAGCTGAAAGAAATAATGGTAAATAGCTGTTATGTGAAGTCAACCTGTATTATTTGTAGCTCTTCACAGCAAATTTCATAACTGTAGACTTCCAGACGTCACATACATACATTTCTTGTAACGTATTCTACAGGGCAGAGTGATGATATCCATATACTTTTTATGTCACTTCATAGCATAACATATGGCAAAGGCTGATTGTCCACAATTGTGAAATCTGCTGTAATATTTTAAATTGTGAATGTTTGAATGAATATATTTTAATTAGCTGGGCAATTGCTTAGACACTCTCAAGTCCCAAAGAACGTGGTGTTCCCAATTCCAATTCAAAGATCATATGCCAGTCAAGATTTCTCATTTGCAATCAAATTGCACTATCCAGCAAATATTTAGTGAGTTGTCACATCTTTTTTACAAATGAAATATGCTATTAAGTTGAAATAGAATTGCTTACATCATCTCCAACAAAATATCCTTCTCCTTCTTTGTTTTCCTCCAGGATTTTCTCCAAGTATCCAAGCCACCGGGGAAGGACCTCTTCTCCGTATTCTTTTCTATTAGCAGCCTGAAAATAAAAACAATATCCTTAAACATAAGAAGCATATGCAGTTTTTGTCTGACGGTTCTTAATTTCATTTGAGACAGATGTAGAGAGATAAACAGATATGGAAAGTGCAGCCATCCCAATCCAAACCCAGTTTTTAGCACTCTCAAAGGTTAATTGATGAGATGAGAAAGACAGTGGGGAGTCCTCAACTCTCTACCACTCAGCTGCTAATATTTGCCTAATTTTGGTGATTTTTCAGGCAAGTAAAATATTCGCTTAAATCAGAGATGTGCTTATTGTAGCCAAAGCAATGGCATCAAATGTCCAAACCAGCCTGCCTTACGTATGCTATGGGCCGTCATTCAATGAGTTGACTATATCCAAGCGTATCAAGTCACACCAAATGTTGCTTTATATCTAGCAACTTTTCCTTTTGATAATATCTTTGGCAAGTTTTAGAAGTGTAGACTTAATTCAAACCAAACTTATGAAGGATGATCTTACAAGCTTCTCAGGATCTTTCTCGAAAAGGTCAACACAGGTCACAAACGTCCTCCGCATGTCAATAATGCTGTAAGCAATCATGTCTGCCTTGGCGTCTTCCAGCAATGTTTTGCAGTCAAAACCTGTAGAGAGCAATATTAAATTAAATATATATATATATATGATTAGCTATACTGCAAAAGTATATTTATTTTATTTTAACAAATTCTTTGCGCTGAAGAGATAATTAACAAGAAAAGAAAAAAATTACACTAGTGTTTTGTATTGTGTAAGTCAGAAATAACTTGATTTTAACTGAACTAGAACGTACCATATTTTTGAGCGATGTACCTCACAATAGCCAAACTTTGACAAACTTCAATCCCATTAATTTCCATCACAGGTATCTGATTAAATGGCGTTTCTGAAAAATAAACTCTCGCTAAAGTCCAAAGCCAAAAGTCACTCAAATTAATTTCATGACTCGCTGTGCCCCCGCAGGTCTCGGGCCTCCTCGTGGCCGTGGGTGGTAACACAAGGGTGAAGTCCTCTAACTCTTGTGGCCAACACGAGACAGTGCGCAAGCACACGTCTCCCCGACGGAAATGGGGCAACCTGTTTGCCGTGGGTTGCGACCCGTGTCGGAGGACGAAGGGGTCCTGGTAGTTGAGTTGGTTGGGCCTAACTTGGTCCCTCCCATACAATACACTACTTAGGCCTGGATTTCTCCTAGACGGGAGGCTGGATTGGCCCGGTCCAATCAATCGGCCTGTCATGTTGTTATTAGGACTGCGGTCCTACTTGGCCATGGCTGATGGGTCAATCAAAGAAGGTCCTGAACAAGTCTACATGCTAGCCATGTTTTTGATATGATTGCAGCTGCATTTCTTACCAAGCCTTCTACGAGTATATCCATGTATCCCTGGACTAGGGTACTGGGCGCAGCCATAACCATATTAGTCCCCTTTGTTGGGCTCCTTGGTGGGTGGGGAGCATGGGGGATGAATCACAAAATTCATATGGCTTACTCTCTTCCAAATTCACAGTCTCAACTAAAACGACAGCGGTCATCCTCGGATGACTGCATCGACCCGGAACTACTAAATCGACAAACGACAACACGAAAGTCAGAGTACCGACACAGATACATAGACCAGGCTATCTCCCTTCGCCATCTACAAGACCATACTTCAAGAAATCGGCGAACCTGCAGAGACAACCTTGCAGAGGGATGGAACTGTCCTGTTTAAGACCAGAAACGACAACCAGACTCGGAAACTCCTCGGGCTGACAGATATTGCAGGTACACCGGCAATAATCGAGCCACATCGGACCTTGAATACTTCCAAGGGAGTGGTTTTCTCCTCCCTTAGCTACTTGAACTCGGACAAAGATTTACAGGAATGGTTTGAAACTTTCACTGATGTTATACATTTTCATAGAATCCCCCAGAAGGATAATCGAGAGCTTCTCATCTTGACTTTTTCTGACACAACTCTTCCAGAAAGCATTAAAGTTATTTGGGAGCAATGTAAGATTCGACCTTATAAACCCAATCCGAGAAGATGCTACAAATGTCAGCGTTTTGGTCATCTGAGCAAGTGGTGCCAACGACAAGAAGTGTGTGGCCACTGTGGATCCCAGGACCACATCCAATCCAAAGACCAAACTTGCGCTCATCCCCTCCTCTTTGTGTCAATTGTAAGGAAGACCATCCCTCTTACAGCAAAAGGTGTAAACAGTGGACGAAAGAAAAAGAAATCCTCCACTGAAGGCAACCCACGCGATATCTTTTCCAGAGGCGAGAAGGATTGTGGACCAGCACTCAGGAATCCCCAGCTATGCGGACATGGCGGGTTATCCACAACCTCAACATCATGCGACACCAAGACGACGGCTACAACTCGTAGAACACAGCATCAACAGATCACACCAACAACACACAGAGAACACAAAAGACACAAACAGACACTCGGGAAGAACAACTGAAAAATCCACTCCACAGACAACCTCCACCACACAACGGCCTACTTCCCAGGCAGACCTTGAACAACCAAACCCATCAGCTGGCACCACAGCTCCTCATGAGGTAGCAATGGACGAAGAACACACAACTAAAACAGACACAAAAGAGGAAAATGAAGACTCAGATGATGACAGAAGCACGACACCCGACAATGAATCCATGGAAGCAGAAGATGAAGAGGCAGAAAAGGAACAGGTTCCGGAGGTTCCACAGGAAGCAGGAAAAGAAGAAGGTCCAGAGAATCCACAGGAGGAAGAAACAGCCGAGAGTCAAGAGGAAGTAAGGGAAGACCATTCACCAGACAAGGAAGCAGAACGAAAGAAAGAAATTAACGAAAAGGAACGACAACCAGTTAACAATGGAAAAGACAAGCCAGTACCAGAACAGATCACTTACAGAGAATATCTTCTCCGCTTCCTTCAAGGAAGAGTACCAAATGGAGACATTCAACGACCAATGTTTGTACAAAAATACCTGAATCTGGCAGCTGCATATCTGGTACCAATGCCTGGCTTTGACAAAATGCGCGCCAAACTGACTGAGCGAACTAAACAAAAAAGGTACAGTTGGCCACCAGACACCTATGCAACAAAAAAAAGACATACTTGATCTAGTCATTCAGCACGACTTCACAGACGATTTTTATGGAGCCCTTATTGTTTTGATTCAACATGATTTTTTGTCAGTTGCTTTGAAAGTGATACAAGAACAAATACAAAGACAAACGATCACAAAGACAAAGACAGGAAAATAAAATAATTAACAAACACCCATCCAACTGATACGAACCAAGGATGTCTCTAAATAGCCCAACAAGGTGCTGATGAGACGTAAAGCACAAACACACACACACACAAATGACTCGCTGTAATTGCATGCATAAGACTGACATCATAAGGTCCGATAGGCCTATGGTTAGTCAGTTGCTCATCTGTGATATGACACCAAACTCCAAATTCAAGCCAATTTCCAACCACCATTCTGCGTATCAATTCCAAACATTAGTTATGATTCTGTCACAGAATTTCTGTGAAGTATGTATCTATCCAAAGGGGCACATTACATCTGACAATCATACTATTAATTCATGGGCCTGACAAATCAGAACTATAATGTTCGCAATTCCAAGGGGCACATGAAGTAAACATAATGTTGCTAATCGGGGAAGGACTCGTCCGTTGGTCACATAGAAATGCATGGTAGAATATATTTGTTGCGATAAGGTGGACACAGCATTTTGGTTTTTTTCACAACATTGCTCAACATCTTATGCTAAAGTAATAATTTGGACATCATTTCCACCATACAATTTTTCGTAATTTTCAAACACTAGCAAAATACCTGTGAAATGGGAGAACATATGTAAGGATAACATTCTCTGTAAAATTTTACAGAAGTCTCCCTGACACAGCCTTATCCACATCGGTCTAGAATCACTGTGGCAAAACAAGACGAGGGTAACTGAGTTACCCTCGTCCCTAAAATGGCCTTAAATATTATGTAACATTGAATATGAACAAATGAACAGTGATAGCCTTTACCTTAGTGCTGTATAGTCATTATCAAAGGCCGAAAAGCACACTAAAACAAAATGCATGCATTTATTCAGTCTGTGTGAGTCAGGAAATGCCTTAAAGCACCTCTCAGATGACGAGGGTAACTGCTTCTCAAGACGAGGGTAACTGTGACCCTGCACCATGCTGTGACGAGGGTAACTGCCCTATATCATGACTTTCAGCCACCCAACATAATCAAAACTAAACCGTTTGAATAGCTCAGATGTATATCATCGCCTCTGACAAACTTGTGTGAAGTATATTCATTGAGGGCTGAACATGTTCGGACCTCCATTTAGAAATCTTTCTATTATACAAATATACATATGGCCATATATCTTTATACCATAGATTAAATGTGCAAATTAGACCTACTCTGGACAAACTATTAACGAGAATTGGCATAACAAAAAACAAAATATGATTTACTTCTTAAAGCAAAAACAGACATGATGTGTCTTTTAGTTGGACAGTTGTCTCATTAAACAAAAGATGAATAACAGATACAGACGGTAGTTGCTCAAGATCCTCCACTACATTGAAAAATCTCAACAGTGAAGTACAAAAGAAATTGAGCTCATCCACAACAAAGTAATTATACCAACTGAAGAGAAATCTCTTCCGTAGGTTATATAAGCAAAGGCCACATTTAATTTGACAAAATTGTACAAGACATACAAAATTCTGAAAGAAGGAAGAAAAATTCCAAAACGGACATTTTACCCCAGCTGTACGTCTTGGAAGACCTGGGTCACAAAAGATGTGAATTTCCCGGCAAATGAATAAAGTCAAAATGTCCCACATGCAACTGAATGTTGTCCAAATCGAAAAGGTCTTCAAAGTTTCCGGTGCATGAGATTTAGACATTTTCAGTCATGCTAAAACAATCACTGTTAGTTGGTATTATTAATACAATGTCAATAGTAGGTTGACTCAGAATTACTTGACATAACAATGTGCTACATATACTGTGTCAGGCTCACCTCTGTTTAAAATGTCTTGAGAACTGAGACCAAAGGTTCTCCATTCATCACACAATCTGTCAATCAATCAATCAATCAATCAATCAATCGATCGATCAATCAATCAATCAATCAATCAATCAATCAATCTATCTATCTATCTATCTATCTATCTATCTATCTATCTATCTATCCATCTAGCTTGTTTTTTGTTGTTATTGTCGTATTGTATTTACTATCAGTAATGCACTGCAATGGTGAGCCTTCCACAATGATACAGCTTGAGGCAGCCACAGAATGGCGCCCATGGGCAGAGACATTGCCAAAGGTTCAAATTCCATGGCATTCTACAGTATTTGTGACCTCCGTGTGATGATGAGTAACGAGAAGACAGTGAGTCTGACACATACCCTATTTATTCAGGGATTTACTAGGTTTTTCATTTGCCGCAGCACAGAACACTGGATACAACCCGCCTCCATGGGCTCGGACCAAATTGAGATCCAGGAGTGGGAGTTGAACCCACGGCCTCACAACCTGACTGGTAGAACAAACAAGCACCATTAACTATCAGTCTATCAGTCTATCAGTCTATCAGTCTAATATTAGTCTATCAGTCTATCAGTCTATTAGTCTATCTAGCTGTCTAGCTGTCTGTTGGGCTGTCTGGCTATCTCTGCATCTGCCTATCTATTCATACATCTATATAGTGATTCGATCTATTTATCTATCTCTATTGAATCTATCTATCTCTATTGAATCTATCTATCTCCACTGCAGGTAAAAAGTTTGGAAATTTTGTTGCTTGCTGCCATTGGATTGGTATGCCAAATTTTCAAAAGAAAATATACCATGACAGGAACATGGTATGTATGTAAATTTAGTTGTTGTATAGATTGCATTCAATTTACTTTGTTCAATTCAAATTCACTGTGCACTAACGAGAGGGGTACCCTCGCCATCAGAGCAGCCATTACAACACTCGATTCAAAGTAATTTTCTGTCATCCTGAGCTTATTTCATCAAATCCAAAGCTCATATTTGTCAAGCATGTAGTTCAGAAGCTAAACTAATCCCAGGACTCACCTTCCATGTGTGATTAGTCACATAATTATCAGATTTTGCACTTGAAATATATCGTCAGGGCGAGGGTAACAAAAAAGCCTGTCGAGGGTAACACCATTTTCAAATATTGTCATGGTGAGGGTACCACCCAAAATGACTGTCATGGAATTGTGTCTTTTTCCTGGTTTTCAACGATTGCTATAGTGTGATACAAACAGCAATGGTGATGTGATGAGATTTACTAGTTAGTAAATTAGATGAAATTATTATTAGATAAAATTAGATAGATAGATAGATAGATAGATAGATAGATAGATAGATAGATAGATAGATAGATAGATAGATAGATAGATAGATAGATAGATAGGTGCTCGTCATTGAATTAGTGTATTGCAAATCTTTTTTTTGGAAACATTAATTATTATCTCATCAGAAAAAAATAAATCATGATAGGAAGAGAGACCCAGTTTGAAATGACATCACAGCTTGTAGTTAATATACATATATTGCAATGCTAGAATAGAGTCATCTCTGACATCACAGTTCAACAGCATAGAAAAAAACTTGAGATTCCACGTAAATATGACAAGGACTGTAAGCTGTAATGGTTATGTAATGCTGCAGCATGCAATGCTATGTAGCCATATGCAAGGGACTGCAGTCAAATGCATGTAAATGTGTATAGCTATGAGAGCAGAAAAATCAAACATGTTTAATTTAAACGCAACAGGGCTGCGTTTTTTACTGGTTTCATTCAACCAATTAACAATTAACAAAGGGTATACAGTGATCAATACAGATTTGGTGACTTAAAAGCATACCTCGCATGTACCTGCATTAGGGTGCTTCTTTTGCCCCAACTTGCTCAGAACCCTGTATATTTTTTTTTGTGGGTGAGGTTAGTCAATAGAAGTAATCATGCCAAATTTCAAGAAATTTTATTGATGCCTAGGTGTAGCACATTTGGATTGAAATTTGTCAAATTTCCTTAAAATTGTGCGATTTCTTGTGAACTACTAGGTTATCTATCATATTTTTTTCAATAGCCTTGAATATTGTTTAAGAAGATTTCTGTGTCAAAACAGCATTTTCCATCCTTATCTTACTCATTTATAAATTTAACATCAGATTAAAGGTTTGGCTTAGGTTCAGGAAGGCACTGTAGGTGGAAACACTGATTGCGTCGTCTCATAATGTCATAACATTATCATTAATTGTTGATAACAAGGCTGGTTTAGTATATATAGCATATTACACAACAAATAAAATTATTTTTCCCCTGATTACACGGTAACCTTTGTTAGAAATCAAACTTTTTCACTTGTTTGATTGCCTTTATCAAAATAAGGCAGTAACTTGATGGAAACTAGAATTTCGATCATTTAAATGAGTCGAAAAATAAGAAGTTGCCAAGAGTTTCAAGATGCAGTGTTTAATTTATACATTAAATCATTTACTTGTGACACTAGTAGTTACTTAATTAAAGTTTTGTAATGTGACCAGCTGCACAGTACCTCACATGGGAAAAGTGTGAAGGACATTTCTGAAATTTTGAAGGCCTACAAAGATGT
Organism: Platynereis dumerilii; assembly: GCA_026936325.1. NCBI lineage: Eukaryota > Metazoa > Annelida > Polychaeta > Phyllodocida > Nereididae > Platynereis > Platynereis dumerilii. The sequence continues at coordinate 4,198,699 of JAPTHN010000023.1, read as the reverse complement.
CAATCATCAAATTCAGCAGATCCTTGGGATAATCCTTTTGCACAGCATTCTCAGTCATGTCAAGACACTACTCGTAGGATCAAGGTATTTGCTTTACAAGAAACTGTCTACAATTCTTCCCAAAGGAAGCAGGTCTTGTTGAGCTTCATAGCTCATAGGGAAGATATTTGGAAAAAAATACTCTGAACTTGTTTTATCTTTCTGTGAGAGAGCACATATTTCCTGTCCGACCCAAATAAGAAGACTTTGGAAATATTTAATGCTATGAGGAATTTAAAGTGTTACAGAAATAAAACATCAAGAGAGGAAAGACTCCTGCCACAGTGGCTGGGCACAGGACCCATGTGTGCACAACCAAGGAATCATGGGAGTGTTTTTGCCCTATCCATCATGGCCGTTCCCAACTAAACAAGTGAAATTTGCAACTGGAAAATGGTAATTTTTATGATAATAAAGCATTGGCATCATTGTCTGACATATCCTAATTATTCTTCAAGGTATCAACTAATCAGGACATCAATCATAGGAGTAGCACCTACCTTCTAATTGCATTTCTAGCACATTTTTATGTCAGTGAACTGTAATCACAGGTCTCTTGCATTGCAATCCACGACTGTCGGCCTTTAATTGCCGTTAATTGCAATTGTAAAGCACACACAGCCACAATTAGTTTGCTGCAATCGTAATCCATGCACTCAACAGCAATCTGACAATTGCAAATTGTCCAATTAATAGCTCAATCATCCAAAAATTCGAAATTTTAAGTTGCAATGCCGGCTGTTTTGGTTCCAACCAAGCTCAAGCAGCCATGGCGGAAACGCTACCCCAGCGCCACGATGTGCATACATGAGGACCATGAATATGTTCACCATTATATGTCAAAATTAGGAGAAAATTTACACCAAAAAATGTCATTCAGTGATTTAAATTCATTGTCAATGGCGGATAGTGGTTTGTAGCCTTTCCTCAGTGAGCTGAAAGAGATTGTGGCAGACCTTTTGTAAAACTTCAGAAGGTACCCTAATTCTGATGATGTATTGATAATTGATCTTGTCTTTCTGTATTTCTACTCTTCAATTGCGACTAGCAATGACTTGAAAAGGAGGGACCAGCTTGGATGGCAAAGCTTTTTATGCACTCTAGTTAGCTGTTGCCTGAATAGAGTCATGTGTTTATTTGACAATTATAAATAAATAGTGACAATTAAGACAAGACTCCAGGCTTTTGCCTGTGCTCGCAGCATGCAAAAAATTAAACGATTCGTCAAATTAGAGGTGTTTGTGTATGCACCTTGGTTGAATTCAACTGCAACCCACGCAATGACCTCGTACTATGTAATAATATCATCAAGTTATTAACAACTCACTCCACAATTTGGGAAGCTGAGCTGAAAGTACTGAAACATCGTCTCTGACATGATCGCTTTGACACTGTTTGATGATCACTTACGTACTGCATGATGAGGAAAACACATACAGTAAGTTAGTGCAAGAAATATTAAAACAACCATAAAATGTCCAACATCAAAAGCCTTAAATTCCTTTCCTGAATTGAGGGAAAATATGAAACTGTGGGTTAGTGGTTGCAGACTGTTTACACATCGTTCTTTAATGAAGATTGAACCATCCTTTTTGGAGATTGATATACACATCCTTCTGAATGACAATATGATCACAGATGCATATCAGGGAAAAAGATCTCCAGTGCCTTCAGGGTTACAAATGACTGTGCAGAAAGAGGGTAAAATTGGAAGCAGATTATTAAGATCAAGAAAGGAAGATCGATTTCAAAATGAACTACAAATATGGTCGTCAATTCCTGAATTATCGCCAAAATCACAGAAAACAGTGCAAACTTGACGTAGTACACCTATCATATTGATGACCCTGGCAAGTGGTACGTAGTACTTACCTGACCTCAATCTTTCCCAAATGGTGTCTGTACTTCATTATGTACGTTTAAATCTGATTTATCATGCAAACCATGTTATCTCTTGATTGGCTATTGGTTTTCTTTTCTCTCGAAATTACGAAAAAACGACAAAATTTCAATTGCAATGTGCTACACCTAGGAATTCTTCAAATTTCATGAAATTTCAGAAAAATGGTCTACATTGATAACCTCACCACCAAAAAAAAGTAAGGTTGGATCCGGAAAAAATTTCAATTTTGGGGGGCAGAAGGAGCACCCTAACCTGCATATGTAGTGATTTACAGAGCTATGCAGCCTAATACAATACCCAAAACTCAACTAATTTGTTTTGAAAGTCCAGTTTAAATTCATACATATTGGAAGTGCAGTCAAATGCATAGAAACGTGTATAACCACGCAGGGAGGTCAGAAACATTAAACATGCTTAATTTGAATGCACCAGAGCTGCGTTTGGTCTTGTATGCAATGATATATGCAAACAGGTTTGCAAGCCTATGTCAAGAAATACAGACTTATGCAGAGATGTTGCAGACTTATGTAATGCCTATGTATAGATAAGCATCAATACGCAGCAGTATGCATTGATATATGCAAGTAAACTGCAATTTTAATACTAATTTGATGAGTTTTACGTGATGTTAGTGGCTATTTTGCAGAACAAAAGACTGCAAAACGCAGGTAACTGTATCAATATGTATCAGTATGCAGTGCATTTGTGAAGTAAATGCAAGGTTAATTACACCAGTTGCAAACATATGCATGGTTCTTCAACTGCTCTGCATCTGAACAATTAGCATGGGTATTCAGGCCCAAAAGAAACACATACCTCCATGCATATGTGCACATTTTCTGAATTTTACCATTATGCCATAAAACGTGACTATATGCATCCAGTGGGAAATTAGTCTTATAAGCAATGCAAGTCCATTTGTTATACAAGTATATATTTTACCTACTTTTACATTGTTTTATGCCTTTACATTGTTAAATTCATAAAAAAAAGTACCATTACGCAGGTTTTTCCATGTCTTGGTGCATTTCTTTAATATTGTCTAAATGAATCTATAGTTTCTGGCCAAAACAAAATCACATAACTTTGACACTTTTTATTGCAACTAGGTTCTTGATTGGAATTCATGATTGCTTACTTCACAATTGCAATCATGACAGTTTTGTCAGCACATGCTCTGATCTTGCACAACAAAGAAACATTGAATTAGCTGATTCATTAACTTGACTACCCCTGACTAAAACCATTTGCTATGCTTGCTTCTTTCTACATGTCTTGTGTTACCCTCACCAATCTTTATGGAGGTTACCCTCGCCAACCGGAAGTGACCCTCGCCCTAATCTTGCAGTACCCTCGCCACTTCCGGGCTGGTACCCTCGCCATTTAGGTTGGTACCCTCGCCATTTTAGGTTGGTACCCTCGCCAAAATGCTGGTACCCTCGCCCCGCCATTTTTCGTTTTTTGTGGTACCCTCGCCTCGAGTGAATTCGAATTTCATAAATATCTTACTTCATCTTGCATGCTTGAGTCTGGCACTTGGCACTGATTCATTCCACAAGCCATTTAACCTATCTTAACAATTTGAAGACCTCATACCCTCTACTTTTTCTGTAATTTCACTTTGAAATCACGAAGTGAGAGGTGTCATGGCCACCCTGATGGCGAGGGTACCCCCCTCGTTAGTGCACAGTGAAATTTGCAGTTGCGCCCGGATAAGTGGACACACATCTCAATTTAAAAATAGCAATGCATTGGCTAATTATAAGGCTTTCTCTCTTTGACACATTCCTATTTTGGAGAGCAACATTGGAAATTTGTGTTTTTTGTTCCAACAAATCATCCCCTTCTAACTAATATAATTCATTGTGATCAAATAAGTTTAAGAGTGCCCAGAGCTTGATCAGACAGCACTTTGTAAAACACTAATACAATGGATATTGTTACCAAACTTTTGGCCTGAATTGAATCTTTTTCAAGTGAATCGATCTATCTTTCTGAGTATCTATCTATCAAACCTAGTTATTTATCTTTGTAGACAATCATCATCTAAACCATCAATAATTTTAGGAAAATTTAAAGTATAGCTAGTCTACAGTGCACTTTAATATGTATTTAAACGTTTGTGTATTCTACATCCGTCAAAATGAAATGAAATTTTAAAATGCAGAATGTGTAATACATAATGATATCAACCATTTCAATTTCCAATCTTTATAGTCTTGTTGTGATAGTCTGAAGGGGTTTCGGACATCATTTTGATTATGCACAAATTTGGTCTGAATTAGCAAGCACTTGTAATTATTAGGCTCACAACAAGCCCTTGAAGTTTCAGCCTCAATTATTGGTTTTCAATTGTATGATTCTAACAAGTCATAACGAAATACAGTGCCAAAAATACAAATTCTGTGCACACCATACAGCTGTCAATAGTCCATCCAATCCAGGGAATGTTTGACAGCCATTTATAGCATTGGTTTTCTATACAGTTTCAAGCAGTTACCTTCGTCAGCAGCTACAGCTACCCTCGTCATTCAAATAGTAAGAAAGCAGCTACCTTCGTCTCCTTTTAACATGGGATCCAATGGGATGACCTAGTTTTTTCAATTAAATTTGACAAACTGAGACGAGGGTAACTCAGTTACCCTCGTCCTGTTTTGCCACAGTGAGAATGATGCTCTGGGTTGCTGTGTGTGGAAAAGGTAGAACCGCCATACAGTAATCATTTTGCTAGTTTTTTTTTTTTATTTCACCATAAAACGTACAATATTAGCAGTTCCAAACATATGCAGGCATAAAACCCCTAGGGGCTTGTTAGCCTGGAAAACAGTTACAAAATAGGCATATAGCTTCAAACACACACAACAGAGAACTAGAAATCAGTATGTATAGTGAAATTAAACAAGAAATGTTAGTAAACTAAATAATGGTAAAAAATATAATTAAATTCAGAATTTTCTATTGTTTGATACAAACATGAATTTCTTAATGTTATTTTTAAATTGGACTAAAGTATTAAAGTTTTTCATACTATCTGGCAACAAATTCCATAATTTGGGTCCCATATACAAAATTGAAAATTTGAATTTTTCTATCCTAGGAAAAGGTAAATACAGATTAGAAGCACTTCTAGTTGATAAGTGAGTATTTCTTGTCGGTTGAAACATATTTGTAAAGCTTAATGGTAATAGATTATTAATATACTTAAACATGAAAATACAGATATGGATATCATTGATTTCATAAATAGAATGAACCTTGGCCATTTCAAAAACAGTATTGGTAGAAGTTAAATGCTGTAGATTAAGAGCAATTTTAAGGGCTCGTTTCTGTTTAATAAATAAAGGTTTAAGTGGTGTTTTATAGGTTGTTGCCCAAATGATATTACAGTAATTTAGATACGGTAAAATAAAGGTTTTGTACAAATTTAGTTTCCATTCTTTATTCAAGATGCGCCTTACTTTGTAAAGTATACCTATTGATTTGCTTATTTTAGTATTTATATGATTTATGTGATACTTCCATGTTAACTTATAATATATGAAAACTCCTAAGAATTTAATTACTTTAACTTGTTCTATTAGCATACCATCTAACCTAATCAAAATATCAGGATTACTCCTATTATTCGAAAAAAGAATACATTTGGTTTTTTGGACATTTAACGACAGTTGGTTTGCCGAGAACCAATCAGACAGCTTAACTAGCTCAGCATTAAAAATATCTATCGATTCACTTAAATTTTTGCCTTTTACAAAAATATTAGTGTCATCTGCAAATAAAACAAAAGTAAGTATGTCACTGGTACAAGGTAAATCATTTATATAAAGTAAAAATAAAAGAGGGCCCAGGGTAGAACCCTGGGGAACTCCACATTTCATTAATTCATTGTCAGAAAAAACAGTTGGACTATATTTAACTTTCTGATATCTATTCTCGAGGTAACTTGAGAGCCAAGAAAGGGCATTATTTTTTATACCGTAGCGTGACAGCTTACGAAGCAGGATAGAGTGATTGATAGTGTCAAATGCTTTTTTTAAATCAATTGAAACTGCAATAGCTTGTTCTTTATCATTAAGAGCATTATGTATAAAATTTGTAACTGTAACAAGTGCTTGATCAGTAGAATGGCCTTCTTGAAATCCATACTGGTGTAAATATAATATATTATATTTAGTTAAATAGTTGTTGATTTGTTTATACATAATTTTTTCAAATATTTTGGAAAAAACTGTTAAAACTGATATTGGACGATAGTTACCTACAATTTTTTTATTACCTTGCTTGTGAATAGGGGTAATTACAGCTTGTTTTAGTTTGTCTGGAAATACACCATGACGAAATGACATGTTGATTAAGTGAATGAGAGGCACTTTTATTTGATCAAATACTGATTTTAATACTGATGGACGAATTCCATCATAACCTGCAGCAGAGTTTTTTAGTGTTGAAAACACCTTTTTTAAGTCTTCTTCATTTATATCATTTAGTGTTAGGTTATGTGATGGGACTGACGTAATATAGTTTAACGGATCTACTGATGTATGTCTGATGTTATTAGCTAATTCTATTCCGATGGAAGAAAAATATTGGTTAAAATGATTAGCTATGTTTTTTTCATCAGTTATATTACCATGGTTCGATTCCATGACATCTGGCAGACTATCATTTGATCTACCACGATCTAGTATTTCATTAATTACACTCCATGATTTTCTTAAATCATGAGTATATTTTTTTAGACTATCACTGTAGTATTTCTTTTCACTTATTCTAAGCAAATGTGTTAACTTATTTCTATATTTTGAAAATCTTAATTTAGTAGCATTGCATGGGTTTTTTAAGTATGCTTTGTAGAGTTTATTTTTTCGTTTAATTGAGTTTGGAGCACCAAACCCAGCTTAAGACCTTTTAGGCAATCAGGGAAAGTTGCTTGCAAGTTTTCGTAACCTGGCAAATGGCAATCGGTACACTGTAAATTCTGAAATTTTGAGTTAGCTCAAATGACTGAGTGAGATGGTAGCACAATTTGTTTGAGCCATGATAGCTTGCTGTTTTGAGTTATGATAATCTTTATGTTGAAATAACTTGCAAAAAACAAGCTATCTTGGCCCAAAGGAATTGTGCAACCATCTCACTCAATCAATTAAACTAACTCAAAATTCAAAATTTACAGTGTAGTTTGGCTGGGAAAGACTGGAGGCATCAATTTTAAGGGACATGCAATGAAACAATTATCTATAGCTACAGTGGAATATCATTACAAGTAGGCCTACTGCTCACAATTGTGAAAATACTATGACTCACTTGGTTTGACATCTTTTACAAATGTCTCGTAATCAAAGCGATGATCCTCAAATGGAACGCCAGCCATCGTCAGGAGGATCCGGATCTGCTCAGCACGACCTCTGGCGTCAAAGTAGTGCAGGACGTAATTGTCTGCCATTTCTGAAGCAATTCGATTTCAGTTCAATAAAGTATGTGGTAGTACCTTTCAAATATTTATTATGTTTTTCTGTAAAACCTGAAAAAATGCAGAGAATAGAATCCTGACTGGTGATTTTTGAAGGATGTATTATGTTCAGTGATGCAAAAATGCTGTTGGTTGTAGATATATAGCAGACAAAATGTATTGGACATTGGACACATGGTCTTCGATTTGTGAAACACATGGTCACAAACAGTGTAAAGGCAAAGACATATGCCTAATCAAATTATACTCATAAGTTCTTATTGACATGTTATAAGGGCAGAACAATTACTCTCCCACAATTTTTAAATTAAGCAGGTATATTTATAGGTGCCGACAATGGGATGGGGGCAGCATGGAACAATTGTTGCTAAACCTACATAAAGCCAGCTGCATGTAAACTGGACCCAAAATAGGACACAACACTCCTCAAACTAGAAATGTCATAACCGGAAACCGGTGATTGATGCGCTGCCCGGACTGAGTCCTAAGGGTGAATCACACATGTATCTGTAGTTAGCGTATATCCCTCTGTGTAATATTTCAGTCAAATCTTGGCTCACAGGATCACTGCTGTCTTGGCTAAATACACATTTCCTGGCCATCCCACTGACCCAAACTATCCACCTGTCTTTGATTTTACTCTCCTGTCTTTCTGCCCAGGAGTAATTTACCAGTTTGTTATTGCTCTCTTATTTACGATTGGCAACACTGCTCTTGCATCTATCTATCTATCTATCTATCTATCTATCTATCTATCTATGTGTTTAGCTGGCTATCTATCTGTCTATCTATCTCGAGGCCTTCCCTTCCTTCCCCCACTACATTCGGCATAATCACGAAATAGCCCCCGCCCTCCGATAACGGAATGAGCGAGGCCATTGAAAAGCATAGGCTGCCACTCATTCCGTCAGAGGTGCGGGGCTTATTTCGTGATTATGCCCTACATTCCTCCCTTCATGCCTTTTTTCATTCCTTTGTTCATTCCTTCCTTCATTCCTTCTTTTCTTCCTTCCTTCCTGCATTCTTTCTACCGAATTTGTAAACACAGGATCTAGCTGGCACTAGGATGCTTTTAGGACAAATTTAGTATAAACAAGTTGTTGATAACAGCTAACTTTTACAGTTAACATGAAACAGGACTGCCACAAGGTGTTTTATGTTTCTCACACCTAGTTCCATGTGATAAATGGACATTCTTGAAGTATAAAGTATATGCTGACCTGCTTTTTTCACTTCTAAGGGAATACTTGATATGTGAACAGGAATTAAGGTATGTTTTTCTTTAGGCTTTCTTATCATTGTCAGCTAATAGTAAATAACATGTCACATGAAAATGTTGTCCGTTAGATTTGTAATATGATTGCACCACTTTCAATAAACTTCCTGTTGAGATTAATTTAGTACAAGGAAGCACTGACAAAGACCAACTGCACAAATCAAGTAAAAAAAATCATTGTACTTATATTTGAAAATTAAAGATTAGATCTGCCAATTCTATGTTGAATTCAACTTGCATTAAAATAACACAAACTGGTAAATTCACAACATTGGGGTGATATGAAACAATACCAATCAACACAATTGCATGTTTGTCTGAATTAAGTGAGTTCAATTCATTTTATTAGTCCAGTAGAGCCCCACTATGTCATAGGAACCCAAAAAGCTGTAAAACAAATCTCACTGAATTGAAAGTGAGTGCCCCCCTCAATGATGACTGTGATGCAGCCATAGTCCTGTGCCCTGCTATGTGAATGCATACCTGGTCTCCTGGGGGAGTGTGTGTGTAGAACTGGGCAAGAAATACTTTCAAAATGTCACAATAAAGGCACTAAATGTTAGTTTAAAGATTCGGGGACAAACTTTATGACAGTAACGTAACATACAGTGAAGAAGGGCTCTGAAAGTAGTGGCAGGTGCCCAGTAGCTTTTACAGAAATTTGGGGCAAGAATGTTAACATTTCAGTGTGTGCAAAAAAGCTTGCTTACGAAACCAAGGACTTGCCCAATGGGGGGCACCCCCAGGGCAGCGCAATAACTTTCAAGATTTAAACAATTTAACAAGAAAATTCACAGCGCATGTTTATAGCCAGGATCAGGAGAACATTTTAAGACAAAAAAAAAAGTTTTCCATAATAATTGTGTCTGGGTTATAGATGTTTTCCCGAAAATTACTTAGCCTGCTACTGACATTTTGTACCTTTTTATGACAAAATGTGATTTTTCATATGAGTAAAATTTGTAGATTATAATTTATGGCAGTGAACATGGTTTGGATAAATTGCCGCAAAATATCATATAAACGTTGTATAAATTTCAAGAAAAACCCTCTATTGTAGCATATTGTGTCCTTTGAAGTGAGTTTAGTTATTCACCACGGCAGAGGGCCCGAAGCAGGTTTTTAGTGGAATACCTTCTCCCTGGAAAGAACTTGGAAAGACTCTTTCTGGGATAGACTAAAATGTTTCAACTTTAGGGATTCTACATTGGCATTACAGCGAAACACTTTGATATATATAGAATTAAAGTGGACTGTGGCACTGTGAAAATGGCACTTCGTTTGTCATCATGCTAATGATTTGTCATGATCAAACCCAATACAATGTTAATTTGATTGATGGAGACTTATCCCACTTGTTGGTCACAGCCAAACGAAAGGATTATGCATCTGATTTTCACTCTAAAATCTGTTATGAGAAGTCAAATGGCTTACTCTTGATCATGACTAATCGAACAGCCTCTATGTTCCTCATGTTGAAAGAAGAGAAGATGACACTTCATCGGCTATCATGAGTCATGAAGTGCCATTTTCACAGTGCCAAAGTCCACTTTAATTCTATATCAAAGTGTTTCGCTGTAAAGGTTTCACCTTTAATATAGGTCTGTTTCAGACTTGAATGATTTTGATGCAAAAATTGATCACCTTAGCTTACTTTTTTTAGCCTGAGGAGAAAGTTATAGGGCCGATTTCACCAACATGGTACTAAGAGAAGAGCCAGGTCTTAGCTAAGCCAATCAGTCAAGCAGAGCAGGATCAAGGAATTTCAGTTTAGTGAAAGTTTACACATAGTGTGTGGACAGATCAGCTGTTACGAACACGATTGCTCAATTTCCCAAACAAAGCAAAGGTATGGCTAGACAGAAGAGGGAGGGGCTTGGACATTTTTAAAATAGATAATTGCCTACCCAGTCTTGGTGAAAAAAAATAAAGTTTGTAACTCCCCCTTTCCCATTAACCAATTAACCTATCATTGCTATCAAGCTGAAGCAACCCAACAACAATGCGACTGTATTCTCAAAGGATCATAGTCTCTCGCTTAATATATATATATATGAAAGTTGATCTTTGTGCACAAACATCAACTTTCATATGCCCCCACACTAAGGTGAAGACCTGTATCCTTAGTGGCCAACACGAGACAGTGCGCACGCACACATCTCCCCGACGGAAATGGGGCAACCTGTTTGCCGTGGGTTGCGACCCGTGTCGGAGGATGAAGAGTTGGGTGGGCCTAACTTGGTCCCTCCCATACAATACACTACTTTGGCCTGGATTTCTCCTAGATGGGAGACTGGATTGAAACGGTCCAGTCAATTGGCTTGTCATGTTGTCATTCGGACTTCGGTCCTACTTGGCCATGGCTGATGGGTCAATCAAAGAAGGTTCTGACCAAGTCTACATGCTGGCCATGTTTTTAATATGATTGCAGCTGTATCTCTTACCAAGCCTTCCACGAGTATATCCCCCATGTATCCCTGGACTAGGGTACTGGGCGCAGCCCTACCCATATTAGTCCCCCTTGTTGGGCTCCTGGGTGGGTGGGGAGCATGGGGGATGAACATCACAAATTCCTATGGCATACTCTCTTCCTAATTCACAGTCTCGACTAAAACGGCAGCGGTCATCCTCGGAACTTCTAAATCGACAAACGACAACACGAAAGTCGGAGTACCGACACAGGTACATAGTGTTCAAACCAACTAACAGGCTATCTCCCTTCGCCATCTACAAGACCATACTTCAAGAAGTCGGCGAACCTGCAGAGACAACGTTACAGAGAGATGGAACCGTCCTATTTAAGACCAGAAACGACGACCAGACTTGGAAACTCCTTAGGCTGAAAGATGTTGCAGGTACACAGGCAATAATCGAGCCTCATCGGACCTTGAATACTTCCAAGGGAGTGGTTTTCCTCCCTTAGCTATTTAGACTCGGACGACGATTTACTAGAATGGTTTGAAACTTTTACTGATGTCATTCATTTTCATAGAATCCCACAGAGGGATAATCGGGAACTTCTTATCTTGACTTTTTCAGACACGACTCTTCCAGAGAGTGTCAAAGTTATATGGGAGCAATGTAAGGTACGACCTTACATCCCCAATCCAAGAAGATGCTACAAATGTCAACGTTTCGGTCATCTGAGCAAGTGGTGCCGACGACAAGAAGTTTGTGGACACTGTGGATCCCAGGACCACGTTCAATCAAAGGAACAACCTTGCTCAGCCCCTCCTCTTTGTGTCAACTGTAAGGAGGATCATCCCTCTTACAGCAAAACTTGTAGACAGTCGACTAAGGAAAAAGAAATCCTCACATTGCAGGCAACCCAAGCGATATCTTTTCCGGAGGCTAGAAGGATCGTGGACCAGCATTCAGGAATTCCCAGCTATGCGGACATGGCAGGATATCGACATCCTCATCAACGTGCGACACCAAGACGAAGACTACAACTCGAAGAACACAGCATCAACAGATCACACCAACAACACACAGAGAACCCAGAAGACACTAACAGACTCTCGGGAAGAACAAATGAAAAATCTACTCTAAAGACAACAAACACCACCAAACGGTCTACTCCCCGGGTGGACCTTGAAGAACCAAACACACCGGCTGGCACCACAACTCCTCCAGATACAGCAATGGAAGAAGAACATCCAAATGAAGCAGACACTGAAGAGGAACAGGAAGGATCAAATGATGGCGGGGACACGACACCCAGCAACGAATCCATGGAAGAAGAACAAGAGGAAGAGGAAGAACATGAAGAGGACCAAGGGGACTCACAGGAAGAAGAAAACGAAGAAGGACAAGAGGAAGAGGGAGAAGATGATCCAGGAAACCAAGAACAGGATGGAATGGACAAAAAGGAAACAAAACCTGTGGATGAAGGAAAAGACAGGGCTCAAAACGATGACAACCAAACAGTCACAACCAAAGATTATCTTTACTACTTCCTAGATGAAGAACCATCACCTGAAAAGATTGAAAAATTCCGACCGACGTTTGTACGCAACTGGCTAGAACCGGCAGTGAAGCATCTTCAAATGTCTGGCTTTGGCAATGTGTCTCGGAAGCTGACTGAACGAACAAAACTAAAGTTGCACGACTGGCATGAAGATACACATACAACCAAAAGAGAAATATTCAATTTAGTCACCAACTGCACCTTCACTGACGAGTTCTATGGAATCCTCATTATATTGGTCTTACATGACCATCTTTCTGTTGCTATGAAATTGATAAGAAAACAACGGACAACATGACACTAAAAAAGAAATAACTAAGTAGCAATCTAACAGAACTATAAAGACATTTAGTACAAACCAAGTATGTCTCTAAATAGCCCAAACAGGTTCTGATGAGACGTAAAACCCAACACACACACACACATCAACTTTCATATATATATTTGTCAGCCCAGATAGCTCAGTCAGTAGAGCGCTCGCCTCACAAGCAAGGGACCCGGGTTCAATCCTCAGGCTGGCGGTCATGTCATTCTACGACGTCGTCGTACGCATCAGACGTAAATTGGAAGTGCCGTGGGCCCAACTGGAATCAAGTCACTGACTTAGCTTGGCTACCCACGTTAAATAAAAAAAATTCCTATATATATTAGCTTTCTTGTCGTATTTAAGACGACATTGGAGGTGTTGGCCATAGTCAACATTATTAACCTGCTCTACCCGTACCAAAATGAGTTTTAAGGTCTCTGTCTGCAGTAGCGACATTTTTCTGAATTTCATGATCCAAATTGCATAGGGCCTACATTAGTAGCGACATTTTTCTGAATTTCATTTTGCAGATTGCATAAATTTCAATAATATTTTTTTGAGTACTGGCCCGTGGTTCCTAGGGAAAGAATATTCTATGGACAGTCATTCCTGAGATAGAATAACCTTCCAGGATTCGATATCCTGGACATCTTGTCCAAGGAATATGTATCCAGACATTCATTCCTGGGACTGAGTATCCAGGCATTTATTCCTAGGAGGGAACATCCTCCTGGTGCCTCATTCCTAGTAATAAATATCCATATATATGCCCGAACCACGGACATTCATTCTGTCCCTGGAAGAAATAACATGGACAACTAGCTATTACTAGTAGGCATATCCCGGACACTGGAAATGGACCATTACAACCAGGACATAGTCTATTTTTCCTTCTCACAGGATACATTTTCCCACATGCCTGCCATTTTTTCCTAGGGCCAGTTGTCCACCCTGTCACTCTTACCTGGTACAGTGTGTCCTATTACATTATTTCCCAGGAATAAAGGTCCAGAGGACACTCAATCCCTGGACGCTGATTGCTGCCACACCGGGTCTCACAATATATTTTGAATGAAAACCATTTGGACGAAAATTACAAAAGGTCTCAGTCATATTTGGCAAAACATATATATATGGATTTCTTGATAGTTGTATAGCAAGGAGTCGCAACAAGTTTTGGTTAGAAGTCGTTGAAGAAAACAATAAAATGTTCCTCACTTGCAGTAAACAATATTCAAAATAACCATTTTAACTGTACGTTGTCAAAGTAATTAATAATTAATGGAACTCTGGCTGATCTGCATAAATGTGCACCTTAATAAAACGCCTGCGCTAGAAGCGATGTCATTTCACTCTGAGCTACAATGGGGCACAGTTAACTTTTTGGCAGATGTGGGCTCACATTTTGACACTGGTTTGCATCTGTGCAGTCCTTGGATATGCACTCAATAGTGACATGACTGAATTGGATATGAAGACAGAGGGCCTCACCTGCATTGATTTTCCAACACTGAATCAACTGAAGAAACTGGAAAGTATAGTGACGGATAACGGCAATGTGTCTTACTTTCCAGACAAGGACTGCAGCTATCCAATGCACGAAGATGATGACAGACCTTTGGACTTGCCGAAATTGAGAACATTAAGGCTGACAGATGTCAAAAAATTCTTATGCCGAAACTGGAGGAAATAAGGGCGAAGGATAATCCCTCCATGGTAATACCCGGAATTCCTTTTCTTAATAACGGTCGTCTCAAGAGAATTCTCATCAACCCCAAAATAACAATCTTTCTAGCATTAGATGTAATATCATGGGTACAAGCATGTCTTTATAAAATTTTAATGAGATTATGTAAGCCATCTTCACAAGGTGAGAAGACCACAAGGTCATCAGCATACATATCGTGATTAATGATAATTTCACCTTCCAACAACCAGTATTACAATCATTTAACATACAGATAAGTCATTCATGAAAATATTAAACAGGAATGGGGATAGAATTCCACCCTGTCTTGCACCATTTGTTGTGCCAAATGAGTCTGACAGTACACCTGACCAGCAAACACACATTCTTTGGTAGGAGTATCAGAAATCCAGTAATCTTACAATGTATGGTGGTTTCCCACGGCGTAGTTTGCTTGCTTGTTTGTGTTTTACGCCTCTGCAGCACCTTAGTGGGCTATATCGAGGCAGACGATCGCCATATGATGATGAGATGAGAAGAATGTGAGTCTGGCACATACCCTATTAATTCAGGGATGCCCAGGGTCTTTAAGTTGCCCCAGCATAGAATACTGGATACAACCCACCTCCATTTAATGTCCCGTGGGCTCGGACTAAAGTGAGTTCCCGGGGTGAGATTTGAATCCACGCCCTCAAAGCCAGTTGACAAGCGCACTTACCAATTAGGCCACGGGGAACTCCCCACGGCATAGTAACTTAGAAAACAACATACTGTGATTTACACGATCAAACGCTTTAGAGGCATCTAAAAAGCAACTGGTGGCCACTCCAGTCCCATCACATGGCGGGACTAAAATGTACAAATGATGAAAAACCTATTCTGAATTCATAGAAAAGATTGCCACAATTACCGTGAACTGGTGGCCATCCTCCCATCACATGGTGGGGCTAAAATGTTCTATTAATGAAAAACCCATCCTAAAGTCATGGAAAGGATTGCAACAATTACCATGAACTGGTGTCCATCCCCAGTTCCATCACATGACGAGACTGAAATGTGGAAATAATGTAAAACACATCCTAAAGTCATGAAAATATTGCCACAATTATCGTGAACTGGTGGCCATCCCATCACATGGTGGGGCTAAAATGTTCTATTAATGAATAACCCATCCTAAAGTCATGGAAAGGATTGCCACAACCACCATGAACTGGTTGCTGACCCCAGTCCCACCAAATTGCGGGACTAAAATGTGCAATTAATGCAAAAACCTGTGTTGAAGTCATGATTGTTTGTTTGTTTGTTTGTGTTTTACGCCTCTGCAGCACCTTAGTGGGCTATATCGAGGCAGGCGATCGCCGTATGATGATGAGATGAGAAGACTGTGAGTCTGGCACACACCCTGTTCTTTCAGGGATGCCAAGGGTCTTTCAGTTGCCCCAGCGTAGAACACTGGATACAACCCACCTCAATTTAATGTCCCATGGACTCGGACTAAAGTGAGTTCCCGGGGTTGTTGAAGTCATGAAAAGGATTGCCACAATTACCATGAACTGGTTACCAACTCAAAACCCATCACATGGCAGGAAAAAAACTTGCAATTAATGCAAAAACCCACCCTGAAGTTGTAGAAGGATTGCCACAAATACCATGAATTGGTGGCCATTTCCAGTCCCATCAAATGGTAGGGCTAAGTTGTACAATTAATGAAAACCCATCCTAAAGTCATGGAAAGGATTGCCACAATCACCAAGAACTAGATGCTAACTGCAGTCCCACCACATGGCGCGACTAAAATATGCAATTAATGCAAAAACCCGTGTTGAAGTCATGAAAAGGATTGCCACAATTACCAAGAACTAGTTGCCAACTCAAATCCCATCACATGGCGAGACTAAAATATGCAATTAATGCAAAAACCCGTGTTGAAGTCATGAAAAGGATTGCCACAATTACCAAAAACTGGTTGCCAACCGCAGTCCCACCACATGGTGCGACTAAAATATGCAATTAATGCAAAAACCCGTGTTGAAGTCATGAAAAGGATTGCCACAATTACCATGAACTGGTTGCCAACTGCAGTCCCACCAAATGGCGGACTAAAATATGAAATTAATGTTAAAACCCGTGTTGAAGTCATGAAAAGGATTGCCACAATTACCATGAACTGGTTGCCAACTGCAGTCCCACCACATTGCGCGACTAAAATATGCAATTAATGCAAAAACCCGTGTTGAAGACATGAAAAGGATTGCCACAATTACCATGAACTGGTTGCCAACTGCAGTCCCACCACATGGCGCGACTAAAATATGCAATTAATGCAAAAACCCGTGTTGAAGTCATGAAAAGGATTGCCACAATTACCAAGAACTGGTTGCCAACTCAAATCCCACCACATGGCGCGACTAAAATATGTGATTAATGCAAAAACCTGTGTTGAAGTCATGAAAAGGATTGCCACAATTACCATGAACTGGTTGCCAACTGCAGTCCCACCGCATGGTGGGACTTAAATTTGCAATTAATGCAAAAACCCGTGTTGAAGTCATGATAAGGATTGCCACAATTACCATGAACTGGTTGCCAACTGCAGTCCCACCACATGGTGGGACTTAAATATGCAATTAATGCAAAAACCCATGTTGAAGTCATGAAAAGGATTGCCACAATTACCAAGAACTGGTTGCCAACTGCAGTCCCACCACATGGTGGGACTTAAATATGCAATTAATGCAAAAACCTGTGTTGAAGTCATGATAAGGATTGCTACAATTACCATGAACTAGTTGCCAACTGCAGTCCCACCACATGGTGGGACTTAAATATGCAATTAATGCAAAAACCCGTGTTGAAGTCATGAAAAGGATTGCCACAATTACCATGAACTGGTTGCCAACTGCAGTCCCACCACATGGTGGGACTTAAATATGCAATTAATGCAAAAACCCGTGTTGAAGTCATGAAAAGGATTGCCACAATTACCATGAACTGGTTGCCAACTGCAGTCCCACCACATGGTGGGACTTAAACAGGGTCCCCACTGGACAGGGAAAACAGGGAAAATGGTGAAAAAAAATTCCCTGCAGGGAAAAATCAGGGAATTTGAATTTTGACCTCAATTTCAGTCAAAACACAGGGTATTTGGTTTTATATGGGTTAACGCATGAAACAAGTCCTCTGTTTTCAGCAAAAATGCGTAAAAGTAACAGTTTCAGGGAAAATACAGGGAATTCGCTTGCCAAATTTCAGTGGGTACCCTGTTAAATATGCAATTAATGCAAAAACCCTTGTTGAAGTCATGAAAAGGGTTCACAATTACCATGAACTGGTTGCCAACTTAAATCCCATCACATTGCAGGAAAAAAATGTGCAATTAATGCAAAAACCCATGTAGAAATCATGGAAAATATTGCTAATTGCCAAAAACTGCTTGCCATCCCCAGTCCCATCACATGGCGGGACTACAAAACACTTGTAATTAATGCAAAAGCCTATCCTGAAGTCATGGAAGGATTGCCACAATTGCCATGAACTGGTAGTCATCCCCAGTCCCATCACATCGTGGGGTAAAATGTACAATTAATGAACAAGAACCCAGGGGTTCGAAATGGAGGTGGTGTACTGTCCTGAGTTCACATCCCCTTGAAAATGACTAATTCTCTGAGTGCCCAGCTGTAGTAAAAATATTGAGTGCTAAATCTCAGACTTTTATAATTCATTTTCAAGCCACAAAATGGCCTTTTGGCGCAGGTGATGGAAAAACTAATAAATTTCATGAAAGAACTTGGAACACTTTATACAAAACTGTTTTCAGAGTGTTCAACTGGCAATAAAGTTGATACCAGTCAGGGGCGTCAGTTTCATTTTAAAGAGGAGGGGCAATAGTGGTCACACCTTCATGGCAGGTGTTAGTGAAAAATTATTTTTTATTTCAATTCAGAAATGTGCAATTTGGCCAAAACGTGGTGGGGCAAATGCCCACCAGCCTCACCTACACTGACGCCACTGATGAAAAAAAAGAGTTGCTGAAGAACATGCATCTGGATGGATGGATGATTGGGGCTTTACGTCCTGTATTTATGCACTTTGTGGGCTAATTAGGACAGGGGGAGGACACGGAAATGAGGTGAAGGATGATTGAAACAGCCGTCCAACATAGGCCCAGGTGACCCGGCAAGAGCTGGATTCGAACGCTGGACCCAGCGATTGGCAGTCCAGCACGCTACCACCAGACCAACCCTCCCCCCACATGCATCTGGAGTAATTGGATCTGATGAAACATTCTCTGCCTATGCTTCTGCAGTTGTCTTCCCATTTTTTGTCTGTGTTGTGGCAATGTAACAAAGCCCTTCGAAAACAAAGGCTAAGAATAACTAGGTAAGGTGAATTCTGCAGCTGAGAGGCCAGTTCAAATCAAAGTAACTACAGATTCAGAATGAAGTCAAAAGATTTAATATTTGCTTACGACTGCAAAAGAAGTAAATGACCATTCTTGCAAATGTTAATACTTGAAACCACTTCAGAAAGAAAACCATAGCAATCAGGTAGAACAAATTCGAGCATTACTTCTTATACCCCTTTCACACCAATTTCATACAGCTTGTATGGGACTATTGTGCAACTGTCCCATGGTGATATTATAGGAATCTGATGTCCTTCTTCTTGAGAATCCATAAGCTCCCAGAATGTCTTCTCAAGGCCACTGAGACCTGAAGTGCCAGCCTCAGGCTCAGGTGAAACACCACAATAGCGGCATTGAAGTTGATCGATAATCATTATCTTTTTGATTAAATGTCAACAAGTACTGTCTTTATGAAATGTGCAATAACTTTTTGGGATATCCTGTATTTTAAAAAACATTTCTCTGAGCATATTAACGGAACCTGCACCAAAACATTTAAAATAATTTTCATAACTGTCCCATTGTGCCATATCCACTGCATGGATGCTTATCAATCAATCAGTTCTTTGTTTTGGTGGTGATTGCAAGACTACAGTGTTTCATTAGCTCATACAGCTGGACAGCTAGAGTGACAGACAGACAAACAGATGGAAGAACAGACACCCACAAAAGAAAACATTAGGCCTGTCCTACGGGGCCTCTTCTGCAACTATAGACCTGTTTCTTTTCTGTCCATATTCTATATTAATGGATTGCTTGCAAAGTTATTGTGCATATTCAGCTGAGAGTCAGTCGCTATCAGAAAAATTGCTGACTTGGAAAAAAGTGAATTTTTTGTTTACGAGGTTTAATACCTGTCTAACTCCAAAAATGACAATTCTGGTGTGTCACAGAATAATTTCTTGTATTTTTCCAAACTTATGACTTCTTTCAAAATTTATGTCCCCCAAAACATCAGCAAATTTCATCATCAAAGGTAAACCTTTTTTTTTAGATCTGGTATTGAAAACAGCTTATTTTCATTCTTCCAATGTTTTAAAAGGAACTGAAGTAGTACCATATAAATTAAACCACCAAGTGGGACGCCTCTGTTCCAGCGACCACCTACTACCAAAAGAAACTACAATACCCATTTGCAATATGCATTGACACTGATAAAAATAAAGAGGCGAGCAAGTTTCTGAAACAAGTTTATAAGATTGAAACTGATATAAAATTACAACAATAGCATGAATTGTAAAATTAAACAGTCATGAATGTATTGAAATTCTTTCAAAAGACATGCAGATTTTTTTAGCAGTTGGCAGTGTCGCAGCTTAATGCTGAAGGTTTGCTGCTGCACATCCTGTTTTTTATCATTGTCACCAATGGCCCAGCATGCAGTAAGAGTGTTACAAAAGGTTTTTAAAAGGCTAACAAAAATAGTAAACCATAATTAAATTATATAACCTTTTGATTTTGATATAACCTTTTGATATATAGAAACACTCATTGAATTTTTGGCTGGAGAATTCTGGAGAATTCTCTAGCCTTTTTAATAATGGGTTTTGGGGGTGTGGTCGATATATGGAGGTGTGGCGCATAATGACAGGTATGCATTTTTGGCCATCATGCGTTGAGTTTGTGTTTGTGGTAATTGCTGGTTAGAAGCAATCTTAGTTGGCTAATTTGACAGCATTAGGCAAGGTGTAATGGGTTGACAGTTGTTCGGTTGAAACTGTGGCAGTACTTAAAAATTTTTAATTTTTGGGGGTGTGGCCATTTAGAGCCAATGAGAATGAGGGACTTGGTGGGAGTGGCCATTTCAGCCAATAGGGAGACATGTAGAATGCAAGGCCTGGGGGGGGGACACATCCAGGGGGGTACTTGCAGAAATTATTTTTTTTGCTAGTTATACTTCTAGGCTTGGGGTCACCTCGGAGGGAGGTAATTTTAAAAATTTTAGATTTTAAAAGTCCCGAGGGGGGTCACCTCGGGGGGGGGGTACTCGCAAAAAAAAAATTTTCTGCCTGTTATATTGCCAGACTTGGGTCACCTCGGGGGAGGTATTAAATTTTATATTCTATACAAGGCCCCGGGGGGGGGGTCACATCCGGCGGGGGACTCGCAGAAATTTTTTTTTTTGCTAGTGATATCTCTAGGCTTGGGGTCACCTCTGAGGGAGGTAATTTAAAAATTTTTAGATTTTACAAGTCCCGAGGGGGGTCACCTCGGGGGGGGGTTACTCGCAAAAAAAAAAAATTTCTGCCTGTTATATTGCCAGGCTGGGGTCACCTCGGGGGAGGTATTAAATTCTATATTCTGTGCAAGGCCCGGGGGGGGGGAGGACATTTCCGGGGGGGTACTTGCAGAAATAATTATTTTTGCTGGTTATATTTCTAGGCTAGGGGTCACCTCGGAGGGTGGTAATTAAAAAATTTTGGATTTTACAAGTCCCGAGGGGGGTCATCTCGGGGGGATACTTCTGCTAGATATATTGCTCGGCTGGGTCACCTCGGGGGAGGTATTAAATTTTATATTCTATACAAGGCCCGGGGGGGGGGTCACATCTGGTGGGAGCTTGCAGAAATTTTTTTTTTTGCTAGTTATGTTTCTAGGTTGGTCACCTCGGAGGGAGGTAATTATAAAATTTAGGATTTTACAAGTCCCGAGGGGGTCACCTCGGGGGGGGGGGAGTACTCGCAAAAAAAAAAAAAGTTTATTTCTGCTAGATAGGCTGGGGTCACCTCGGGAGGTATTAATTTTTATATTCTATACAAGCCCGGGGGGGAGTCACATCCGGGGGGGGTACTTGCAGAAATTTTTATTTTTGCTAGTTATATTTCTAGGCTGGGGCTCTCCTCGGAAGGAGGTAATTTTAAAATTTTATATTTTACAAGTCCAGGGGGGGGTCACGTCGGGGGGTGTCCTCGCAAAAAAAAAGTTGTTTTGCTTGTTATATGCTAGGGGTGAAAGCAGAAGAATGAGTAGCCTACTGTCGAGACAACTGAGATAGCGTGCATTTTAGCAGCCATCTTTCTTCATTCCTGGACTGCCAAATGTGACCTTAATATTTCACTTAAGAGTTATAAAATTTGGTTCAGGTGTACGCCTGTGGGTATTGATTGGGAACATGACGATAAATTCAAGATGTAGGCCTTTCTGGCAGCCATCTTTTGTCATTCTTGAACTGTCAATTTGTGACCTTAATATTCCGCTTATTTTAGAGTTATGAAATTTGGTACAAGTATTCCACATTATGAATTTGTCGGCCCATAGCTCTATATGGGCAGCGACTCCGTTAGACACTAGTGTCTGCTGTCACGCTCTACTCAAACACTTGCGCAATCCTCACTGCAGCAAGTTGCACCTATACTTCATTGCTATACCCTCACGTCAAGAGAATCTAGTTCACGCAGATATCACCCTACTATACCTCAACCTCCAGTTCCACTGTTCCTACACTCATATTTTTTGCCTCAGACGCTCTCGCATGCTGCAAATCACACCTTCTACTTTCCCATAGGATTAACCAGCCATTGTATCCTAGGATGCTTGTTATTTTTTTGGGTCAAAATAATCATTTGCTTTGTTAGTAGCCTATCATGTGCCTGTCTTTCAGTGTATCACCAATCTGCTACATTTAAATAAAAAAGAAAAAGTACCTTAACATTTCTGGTGAATGCAACCTGGCCACAGCATTAGAATCCTGTTGCAATGCAGTCAGAACAATTGATTGCAAAATATCATTTAAGGTGATATTTAAGTGCTCTGTATATTTAAGTTGTGGATCAATCCTTTAATTGTCAAGAAATCTATTCTGTTAACTAAAACAAACAAACAGACAAACTGTGACGCACCGATTGGGTGTTGTTTTTGTCAGAGACAACAATCATTGCACAGAGATCTGAAAGAGTGTATGTTAGGGGCCGGCCAGAAGATCTTTGGGGGGGGGGGCTATGGACATTTGGTGATAAAAAAATCGATTTGGTGAAAAAAAAAACACTGAAAAAAAAATTGTTCAACACATGGAAAAAAAAAAGTTTCCAACTGTAGGTAGGGTACAGTAATGTTGAAATTCAGATTAAAAAGTTTGTCGTGAGTGAGCATGTGAAAAAATTATTTGTCGATGTGCCGCACAATAAAAGTTTGACCCGCAGTTAAAGTCCATATCCCCCCCCCCAACTATCATCTGGTCGGCCCCTTATCATTTCACACTGGTGGCTTAAATCGGAACTTCTGATTCCCACAAGTCCTGAATATCCCAATTATTTCCCTGACAGTTTCCAAAAGTCCACACATATCCCATTATCCCCAATTAGTCAGATCAATCCCACAAAATCCCTGCTTATAGTTTCAATATCCAGCAATTCCCTATTGTCCCTATAAAAAATTTAAACCTCATAATATTTCATTACTCCTTGAACTCCACAATGGGACCTCCATTTGGGAATTATGAGGTTAAATGGGGCCTATAAGACTCCGTCATTTTGCAGTGCATGTTGGCAGTGTAAACGAACCCTGCGATGGGAGGATGGTTCTTCATATTACCGTGAATGTTTGCAATAATGACACGCATAGCTACTTGTAAATATGTCAAATAAATATCATGAAGACAAATGAAAAGGACATTTATTGACATTGTTACAAAGTTTTGAATTCACACAGTGCTTGTCCATTCAGAATTCCGTGTAGGGCCTCGATTCAAACCACTTCTGGACCCGGGGGTCAGCAAGCACCCTGTGGTAATGGCCTTGGAGGGCAGGGTATTTCGAAAGGTCAAACTTCACTTTGCAGTATTTCACATAAGGGTCTGGATCCATGTAGGTTACGAATGTGAGGTCAATCCATGTCAGCTGCAAGTAATTTGTCAAAGTGGTTGTAAAAATAATGTTTTCTTTTATGTTGCGATTAGCCTCATTTGGTTAGTCTCGTCAAACTTTGCTGAGCCAATAACGTAGATTGAGCTGTATTAATTTCAACTTCTGCAGAAGATGTTATTTTGAAAATGGATATTTGAGAATTTATACGAATTACCCAGAGAACTGGATTGAGGAGAAATGACATCAAGACTTGTAAATGAAGATATTTTGAGTTACGTGTTTTACCATAATTCTAGAAAGTATGTAGAATTTGAAAAATCTAGCAAAATTGGCATGTGACCTCACACTGCTGGGGCATTGTGATTGGCTGTGCTGTGGAGTGTGGTGTAGTGTTGGCACATGATGTTGTATAGAGAAGAGCCATATGTGGTATGTGACAAAGTATGAAAGTCTTATCAAGCATAACTGAGTAAAAGAATATTTAACAAGCTTTGTAACACAATAAACAACTGTAGTTCATAACTGTCTAATCTGAATGTTGCACAGCTATGGTGTCGTAAGTATTTGTTTGATGGATTCACCCTTCCAGGGAAGTGAGGGTCTACCCTGTGATCACTATATTGAAACAAGAGAAATATTCTTTGTATGCCTTTGGTTCAGAGTTGAGGGGCTTGCTTTCAGGCCCCCAAGATAAACCAGGCAGAGATAGGATATTCACCAGATGTTATGCGGCACTCGGGCCATTTCTAGATATGTCCCTGCTGGCTACAGCTGTTGTGTTTCATTTTTTACACCCTTAACATGAAGTCATATGTGCTGGTATACTACCTCGCAGATTTTATATGACATCCTATGCAGAGTGAGCATGATCAGCTGAACAACCTGTGACCTTATGTGGAAACCTGATTTCCAATGCTAACCTATGGGAATTGCCATATGATGTCACACATTCATATTACAAGAAAAAAATCACTTTCTACATACTTTCTGGAATAGCGGACGTTAGTGGAACTCTCCTTTTTCCAGCTCTCCTGTGTTGACGAGCAGAATAAAACTATTTCCGGAAACATCAGCCTGGGAATTTACAATGGAGCCGGGGTTTCTAAGGTCCGTAACAAAGTCTAATCAGCCTGACATTACTGGAATATGGTGGCAATCCATGCTAAACATTCCATTTAAGACTCGGCAATGCAAATCCGTAATGTTTTCAATGGATTAAAAGTGCCCTGGGGCCTGGAATGCCAGCTCCACTGACTCAGCAATGGTACAAAATGGCAGCTTGTTCCCAGAAATAGTTTTATTCTGCTCGTCAACACAGGAGAGCTGGAAAAAGGAGAGTTCCACTATCACGGCCTATGATAGTGAATGACAGGATTTCTTACTCTGTCCAGATAACTATTTGCAGTGTGGGTCTCTTCGACATTTATTGTAATGGGAACACATCCAATTATATTGATCATCGGTATATTTTAGTTACCCTGTCTCCAACCAGATACCCCTTCCCCTCGTTATTCTCCTTGAGGACGTTTTCGAAGTAGGTCAACCAGCTTGGGAGTTGTTCTTCATCGTATTTTACCCTCAGTTCTTCCTGAAATAAAAATGTATGTTATACATAAGAACATGGTCATTACAAGCAAGAAGGCCCGGCACATTGCACAATCCTTTGTTCATGAAGTTTTACCATAGCCTGCGAGGAACTTCCGGACTCATGTTCTTTTGCATTTCCTTTTGACCATCGCATTGAAAGGCAAGAGATCATGAGGGAAAGCAAAAGATTGCGAGAAAACAAGGCAAAAGATCATGACGGAAAGCAAAAGATCGCGAGAAAATGCGATGATGTATTTTTAAAATTCAATGTCCTTCTAGCTATTAGGAGCCTCCTTTAGAAACAGTAAAGGGAAGTACCTACCTTTTTTGCCTCGTCTTTCTCCATAACTATCTGTCTGAATGGAGTCCTCATGTCATTGATGCTGTATGCTATCATGTCTGCCCGAGCATCTTCCAAGAGAGTATCGCAGCCTAAACCTGCAAGTTTCAATATTTTACTCTAAATGGCATGTAATTATACTATTTAGATCTCCCCATGGGCACATCGACGTTGCAGCAACGTTGCAAAGACGTCACACTTTTCGTCAAATGACGTAGAATTGTATGGTTGAAATTATGTTGTTACAACGTTGTGAAGCAACGTCAAAGATATGACGTTAGCATGGAACATTGTGGCAACGTTTTACAACATTGTGAGGCAATGTCAAGAGTTCGATGTTAGCTTGCGACGTTGTTGTAATGTTGTAAAAAAACCCCGACGTTGTGTTCACGTCGGGGCGACATAATCCCCACCATACATATCTACGTGACCAACAGACCAGCCCTCCACCAATTAGCAACGTCGGGGTTTACGTCGTGTGCCCACTGGGCTTAAATTTTATACAAATTGTATATTGCAACATACCATATTTGGCTGCAAGATAGCGTTGTACGGCAAGACTCTGCGAGATGATGGTTTGCTCTGTTTCCAGGGCTGGCACTTGCTTGAAGGGCATGTCTGGTGGTGGGTAAGAAGGAGGGGAGAGGTTATATGTCATAGGAAGGTTATAGGCCTACTCTAAGGAGGATAAAAAGACACTACTGTACACTTTATAAAAGGTTTGTTTGAATCAGACGAAACAAGCGTTAGCGGTGTCTGTCCAAAATATTTTTTGCGAAATCAAGCAAAAGCTATGTTTATTCTTTTCAAATCTTTGATAAAATTACACAAAATTGATCAGGAATGACGATTTCCTTAGCTGTTTTGCATAAAAGATTTGACTGATATACATACATTACTGAGTCATTGTACTGAAATATTTTAGACAAGACACAATTTATTTTACTTTTGTCTGTTTTAAGTCAAGTCTTTTTCTAATTTCCACATGTATGTGCTAATAAACAACAATTGTGCGATTATCTCTTAATTACCTTGTTTGTAGTTGAGCCATTCTTCGTGATCAAAGCGGATATCTTCGAACTTTTCCCCAGCCACTGTTAGAAGTAGCCTGATCTGTTCCGCTCTTCCTCTTGCATTGAAATAGTAGAGCTTTTCTCCCATTTTGGGTATTTCTTGTAACTTTCCGAATTTTTTTTTTTTCGTTTTTTAAAATGTTATTAATGCAGTTTATGATTGATTATGACATAGTGGGTGGCATGTCTTTATAACTCAAGCAACCACCACCTTATGTTACCCCCATAACATGGTCAGAACTTAGCTGCCTAAATTAATACTGATGGACTACTGTGTGGCCCCTATATAATTGGTCATTAAGCATATGGGTGCAACTGTTGTAGAGGAATGTCTTCTTGCTTTTACAAAGTGGTGTATTCATATGATTGCAGAAGACTGCACATGCACTAAAATATCTCCATTCTCCACTCTTGCTCTTACTGTAATAACCTACCGATTTGTGTAAAATTTATGACTGTAGTTTTACATTTTCTGGGCAGAATATATAACAAATACTTCATTTTAGAAACTATGGCGCACATGCCTATATTTTATTTGTTAACAAATTACACAGAAAACATATATATAAGACATTGCACCAGTAAAGTCATATATTACTAAGACACTAGAATATAATCACTTCGGTTGTTTTGAATAAGGAGAAATAGGAGCCAGTCCTACTTCTTTAAGGAAGAGTAAGGAATAAATCACATAATGAAGACTTAATATCATCAAGAATTAATAACATAATCAAAGTTCATAATCACGTAAGTCGATTGTCATGTTAGAAGAAGAGAAAAACATACATTATCTTCATCGATGTAATAACCAGATTGTCATTATTATCATAGCATATATCTTGGTTATAAAATGAAAATCAAAACCTAAAACTTACTTAACTTATGAAATTACACATACCATATAAAAATATAAAATATTTGTTCAAAGACAATTAAATACAGACATGCAACTAATATGTTAAAATAGAAACAAACATTCATTCTTTCACAAACAAGCAGAGAACAATATGTGGCAAAATGCATAAAGAGAAAGATAACGGCCCATTAACGGGTATTTGTTTAAAAATATGTATACATTGCAGAATATATTGCATTTAATTCCACTGAACTATAGGACAAAATGAAGCGATTATTGACAATGCCTTGCGTACACCAACCTTCAATAATCATGTTGATTAAGAAATTGGAAGCACGCCATTGCATTGATATTGCACTGAACCAAAATGAAATTATGTCATACCAAAAAGAATTTACATCTGCAAGAGATTAAGCTTCTAAATCAAGATATTCATTGAACATATATATGCAAATCAATCATAACAACATAATCATATAAAATGCTTGATAAATAATACGATACTAAAGGCTTTTACAAAAGAATATATTAATTTCTAGTACATATGCCTAATGTCATACCGTGGATGATATTCACATGTATGGCAGTCGGATATTCACATGTATAGAAGTACAATTCAATGATTGTTTGATAAGAGCAAGGGTCCATCCAGGAGGACTACAATTCTTCTTGCAATTGCATTGCTCAAGTCTTGAGCTACTCATTCATTATCCATATTCCACATCAACATAATAATATTTACAAAATGAAAAGCACTACAATAGCTGTTCATCACAGATTGCAATAATACATTATTTAATATAATGTTGATGTCATTATATAGGAACGATTGTCCTAATAGTTGAAACTTTATTCTGCAGGACTAAAGAATTTGATTATTTCGATTATATTTAAAAGCAACGTTCGAAGCCAGCAACAAAGGTGCAAGATATATATGTGCCCTGAAAGGTCTATGTTGGCAAACTGCCAGAATATCACAATTACAAGAATTTAACAGCAATTAATTAACTTAAGAACAGTTAGAGACTGTTTAATAACGTCCATCGTAACTCGTTCTTCTTGAGTTTGAGCTTGATCTGCGAGAACTTGAGCTGGATCTGTGTGAGTCAGAACTGACTCTTGAAGACGAACTTGATCTTCTAGAGTTTGAACTTGACCTTCTAGAATTAGAATCTGATCTTCTTGAACTTGATCCCCTCGAATTGGAATCTGATCTTCCTGAATCCGATCTCCTGGAACTTCTTGAATTTGAACTCGATCGAGAGTTGGAGCTTGACCTTCTGGAGCGAGAGGTTGACCTCGAGTTGGTGCTCGACCTATTGTCATAGTTGTTGCTGCGGAATCCTCCAGGGGGCGGAGGTGGAGGAGGTGGTGGTGGGGGAGCTGGGGGAGCATTTTCGGTGGCGAAGTCTGGTGGTGGAGTTTCAATTCCGGCTTGAACGACAAACTGATTGCTGTTGTTATTGCTGTGGTTATGCCTTGAGCTCTTGTTTCTCCTTGCTCTTCTTTCTATCTCTCCTCTTGCATTCCCTCCGTGGCGGCCATGGTTGTTGTGCTGCTTGTACTGCCTTCGCTTGTCGTGGAGCTCCTGGCGTACATTTGGACCGAGATAGCGCCCAAGGACTGCAGCGGGAGCGTGTCGCAGCTGGGGAGGAAGCTGATTGGATAGCGTCTCTCTCAGGTATGCTTTACCATCTGGACCATCTGGGGTTTGCTTGATCTGATCCAGAAGATCATCCGGAAGAGAGTAATTCCAGTCTTCCATTGAGAACTGCACCTGGTCATGCATCGATGGCTGTCTCAAGTGATCCTCAACTCTGAAGCGTCCTCTCCTGCGCACAGTCTGATGGCCACTCATGACGCTGAACAAGGAGCGTATGGTGCCATTGCTGTGATTGGTCAGGTTTGTCATACGACTCACACGGCTTATGATCGAACGTTTGTCATCATCATAATCATCCCAGTCATCATCATCATCGTCAATCATGCCGTCACCCTGCTTTCTGGCAAAGTGCAAGAATACCTGGAAATACATTGCCACTAGTTAGTAAAATTTAATTAACGCTTGGTAGGAATGGAAGTATTATTTTGATATTTGAAGTATGAAGGGGTCAATCCTTACTTTGAACCACTTGTCCATGAGATCAATTCAAAATGTATAAATACGACCTTATTAATTACAAAATTTCCAAAAACTAACTTGATCAAGTGTTGTCTGTGTGACAGAGAAGTCCTCTAAGTCTCCCTGCTGTTTCAGATCTTCAAAGGCCCCGAATAGTTCAGACAATGGCGCTGCTTTTAGTGGCACTTCATACTCCAGTTGACGCAGATGGTGGTCCTGTTGGAAGACAAAGCAAAAGTTTCACGCATGTGACCTTATGCGGCATAACTCATGCCATGGATGTGATTTCATATCAAAAAGATTTCAGATGTAATGACCAGCCAGCCCCTTTGTTTAAAAGGGGAAAGTCATCTTGTACATAACTTAATCTGTCATTGATCCTTAAGTTAACTTGATATCACTGTCATTGACTATCGAATATAAAATTTGAAGACTACAAATTGTGAAAAAGCCAATTATTAATGCTGTTCATGGGAATGGTTGATTAGTTTATGACATTTAATAGCCATATTAATACAAATTAACTTTTCATAGTTGCCAGTGCGGCAATAGTTTTGTGCGATTTAACAAATAGTAAGACAAACCTTCAATTTAGCCTTGGGGAACCTGTCTCTCATGTAGTCTTGGAATCCTTCCACATCTGGGGGATCTCCACCGACCCTCACAGTGACCGTGTAGCCATTTCCAAACTTGTTCTTCAGATGTTGACCACTACCGAGGCACATGAACTGGCCATTGACCATGATTGCCATTCTTGTGCAGAGGGCATCGCACTCCGCCATGCTGAAGAAAAAAAGGAACAAACTAATGAATGAGGAAAAGGGGAGCAACTGCGAGAAGCAGTTCCATAGATTGTATTGCAAAAAATTGGCCATCCAATAGTTATATTTGCAAACAATAGGTTTCACGGGGGCTTTGTCATGTTCGGACAATTAAATTATTGCCATCAAGAAGCATCAGAGATGTTTTTCAGTTTGGACTGACTATTTTTAAACTGACACTGTCCAGAAAGCTCTTTGTCAAAGTTTGAAAACTGAAACCAGTGTATTTTAAACTTAGCCCTTTTGGAATATTTGCTGGTGAAAAAAGTTGCCTTTTTCAAGTAAAAATAGAGGTGAAGGACAAATCACGCTTGTGATTGAAGGACATATTTTGGCGGTATTGTTGTGATCAGAGGACTTGCTTACCTGTGAGATGTCAAAATGACAGATCGATTGTCCTTGATGACTTTGGTGATGTTGTCCCACACCAGTCTTCTGGTTCCTGGATCCATTCCTGTGGTTGGTTCGTCCTGTTGAGCAAAACAATGATATTAATATGACACCTTCAAGTTTGTACTACAAATTTTCGAATAATTTTGTCAACTGTCATTGCATTACCACCAGAACCACTCATACAATAGCATGGATTATTCAAGGATATGCCGGTCAATGATAATTGTGCTTATAATTGGCTTACCATCAGCACTAAAGCAGGGTCACCAAGGATAGCGACAGCCGTGGACAGCTTCCTCTTGTTTCCAGCACTGAGGTTTATTGTTCTCTTGTTGATGTGAGGTTCCAGTCCCAGGGACATCATGGCTGTTTCACAACACTAGAAATTAGGAAGGAAATAATTGTATTTATATTTCATAACCGAGGATTATTGAGCGGTAAGAGTATTTGTAAAAGTGAGGGAACACCAATTCATTATTGCACAGATAATTTCCAATATGGCTGTCAGGTCTTTTAAAATTTATATAATAATTTAGAACTTCTGAAACCAGCTTGAAAGATAACACAATAAGTTGACATTTTTAAAAAAGTGTAAAAATTATTCAAATCAGAAAATTATTTTTATAGTTTACCTGTTCCAAAGCATCCCTAGGGATGCCTTTAAGTCGGCCGTAGAAGAAGAGCATCTCTCGTCCCGTCAACATCTCATCCAAGGCATCGTACTGGGGACAGTAGCCTACATTTTGGTCCATGTTGCCTTCATCTTCAGAAATACTGTACAGAAAGATAAAACAATATCTAGTACTCGTCTGCAAGTAAGCCCGGAATGTATCTGTAACCCACCGAATGGAATCTGGAAGAGCTACTTGTATGTTATCACAATTAATGGAAAATATTTTAATTTGTCAAATTTCGATTTAATTTCCACATTGTCAATTCTAGAAAATTAGCAGAATGCTCGTTAAAATAACTTTCAAAGAAGTTAAGTGACTGGTACTGTTCATTACCACAGAAAAATTAACCCATAATAATAGATACAATCAAATTAAAACCGTGTAACTTACATTTTTCCATTGAGCAACGCAGCTCCACTTGAAGGCTGCAGATCTCCTGTTATCATCTTGAATGTGGTGGTTTTTCCCGCACCATTGATTCCAAGGAGACCGAAGCACTGCAAATAGATATGATATTACTAGCGACTATCTATAAATTATTTTATGTTTAATGTGTGCAAAGATGGAAAATTTGTGTCCCCAGAAATGACAAGTTGTATTCCAGAAACACATGGAACAGTACATGCATTTTAAAACCCGAGAGGCCAGGCAATACTATATTATAAGTCTTATAAAGCAGAACAACTTTCATGTAACAAAGTTTCATCCCTCATACATCATATTGTCCAACTAGAGCATACAATAATTTTCCCTTTGTGAAAGTTTGCTTTTGACAAAAATTGTTAATTGATATAGGCCTACTCACTTCTCCCCTGGGTATTCCCAAGCAGAGATTGTCGACAGCCTTGATTCTGTCAAATCCTCTTCGGAAGTCTTTCGTGATGTTGTAGAGGACCAAGACGTCATCTTTAGCATCTCCGGTGACTACTCTCTGTCTCTCCATTCCCACATCACTGTCTTCTTTGTAATCTGGGGACTTGCCTGTTCCTCTTGGACTGAAGAATATATGAGAGTCATAGATTTATTAAGTAGGCCTATGACTAATATTGAGGCTCCTCAGCAGCAACACTCATTGCCTTTGAGCACTGAGAAGCCCCTGTAGCTCACTTCGAAATTATTTTCTTCATGCAAATGACTGCTACGACAATATGTTATAATGTATTTGCACTAGCAAAATAAAACATCAAAATCTTAATCATCATGTTTTTCCAATTCCAATTGTAGATTTGATCTTGACTCTGGGTGTTTTAAATTGGAGATAAAATGATAAGTTTTCTAAGTGTCATACTAATTGCTTGTGATGGAGGGCGAAACAATTAACACATTTTTACAGTGCAGATATCCCCATTCACATTTGTCCTAAAAAGGACGAAGCTTATCTCAGTGACTGACAACCGACTTACTCAGTGATGACAAAGAGCCTGGCTTCCAACAACATCAAAATGCAGAAGAAGAGGAGACCCTCGGCCGACATAACGACGCAATGCCACAACATCATGTCCGTGCTGAATGGCTCCTTGTACCCCACAAGGCCAAAACTCTCCAAGACCTCAGTAAGAAGTTGGTTGGTGGACAGTCGGAGGAGGGCATCCCCCAAGCAGTACTGGGGGAATACCAGAAACACCTTTTCCAGAATGGCCTTCATGTACAAGATGAGCTGCAAAAAAGATGAATTAGTAGTACGACATCTTATCAAGTTTCTTATGAGGAATTTTGATACTGTTAGATACATTGTATAGGCTGCACACTATGTTTTTGACATTCATATGAAAACAAATGATATGGCTTATTAATTTCACTTCATGAAAGATTTGAGCGCAACTGCACTTGTAACATATGGCCCATGTATCACAAATTTGCCATTCAAGATTGGGTAGCTTTTTTACAAGAAACTTACAGCAGTATCATTGAAGACAGGCATACTGAAGAACAACATAGATGCGGTTGTGTTGATTCCGATGAAGAGGTTGATCAAGAAGAGCACCATGTAGCTGACGGAGGCATCTTGGAAGAACCGACTGAGGAGATACTCCATGGGGATAGAAGCCCAGCTGGAAATCAAATTTCAACCATGTAGAATGTTAGCACGTTTTTTAGACTTCATTGCATTGAAACAATTTAATATAGGTTCTGTGCAGCGTCTCGTCTGATATCGATTTTCTTTGTCTAGTTATGCTCTATATATTGGACTGCTCACCATCGAATATTTGAATCATCCTAAAAGCTTTGCAATCAAAGGTTCAGGATTTAAATCATGAATGCTTCTTGTGGAATGACTGCTACTCAACAAATTTCATGTTCATATGACACCCTGGGTGTGAACCCGGCCTTCAGTTATCCATCTTTGGCGTAGCCCTTCATTGATTATTATGATGTAAAGTTAAGTTGCAGTTGAAAAAAATCTGTAACTTACCCAAATAGCACGAGGATTACACTGAAAGCCAGTAAATTGGCCCTGGCTGTGTACATGGGAACTCCAAAGGCGAAGGTTACTCCAATGACCAAGGCAACAGTGAACAGGTAACTGAGCTGTAAAAGAAGAGTCAAAATGTTAATGAAAAACTACATTTAAATGTTTTAACATTTGTAAACTAGAATCAACGTTTATTTTAACATAAATAAATACCAAAGGGAGGCATTTGGAAAGGTTGAAGCCTGTGCAGAGGCAGCAGAGAGGCGGAGAGCGCACTAAATTTTATTTTGAGTCAAAACTGAATGGACAATATAACATTACTAATGCTCTCACCATGTCCCACATGAAGGCAGTGAACCAATAAAGACTCGTTCCTATTCCGCAGATGAACTGCAGTCGTTTCTCCTTGTTGACACGTTCATTGATGAGGTAGTTGGTGAAACCGGGAGGCACAAAACATAAGGCAGCCATGAGGATCAGGGCCACTCCTGCATCTGCCAGGTTTTCGAAGCTGTAAAGGTTGGAAAATGTGAATTAAACAGACCTTGAGAAAGTACAAAGAAGAATGTGCAAATAATTTAAAGAGCCAGTATTTGCAGTAATTATGATAGAAATTTAGTTATAAACGTGTGCACCAGTCACAGGCAAATCTACTCTGATCTGACCAAATTACACATATTTGTAATTCTAAATAAAAATTGCATACTGAAATGTTTCTATGAGGAAATTGTGTTAATTTTAAGTTATGTTCTTTCTTTATATCATGTAAAATTACAATAAAAATCGAACATGATACCAGTAGAGCTCTCGCGGAGACTCTAGAATAATTGATTGAACACAATAACTGATGTAATATTTGTTGGGCTGAAAAGTAAAGTGAATATAACCAAAATAAATTTATCCAAAAAGGTGTAATAACACAGAAAATGTGATACTTACAGAGCACCAAGACTGGCTCGATCTGCAGGGAGAGGCAGAATGTGGTTCGCTAACCCTAAACCTGTTTGAAAAAAAATTACATGAGATTTATGATCTGAATTGGACAGCTGCACAGGATGGATAATGCAGAACATCAGATGCGCGTTAAAAAACATTTCTTTAAAACTCAAGACATATACACACTTATTTATTTACAACATTGAGAAAAATAAGTGGAGCAGTTGCCAGTTGATGCCCAACAAGCTGATGCTTGATGCAGGGGGAACCAAATTAATTGGAAATGTTTTAAAAACCAATCCCATTCTAATCCAAGAATTATGCCATAGTTAACCTATTTCGGACAAGAGAATTTAAAGTGTAAAGTTGAATGACATCGCAACTTTAATACATAGTAACTTTAGTTACCCCATCATTTCCCCCCCCCCCCCCCCGAATTAGTAGTTACAACTTACCAACATTCGCCTGATCACCGTACTTGCCCTTAAGATACGCCCGGAGGACCATGTTTGTATGTGCGTTGTAATTGATGACAATGGCTTGGTGAGCTTTGTTGTTGAACCAAATTGTTGATGCTGGCCTGCCTTCCTCCGTCCTGTTAAATGACCAGCCTCCAAGACGGAATGACCTGTCTCTGAACCTGTGCAAATTGCATTGTTTGGTTAGAAAAGTACTGAAAGTTATTTATTTCACATGGTGCCATCTACATTCTACAATAATATAACAGCATTTTCAGAAGCACTGTCCAAAAGGAGATCAAGTTTAATTTGAGGCAAACTTTTGTTTGTATAATAATATAAATATACACGATTTTAACATTTAGCAAATATGAATATATTAATAGATGTAAAGACTGGTAACTGACTGTCTAAATGGCCAGTGGTAGTCCGAGTTGAGGATGTAATCTTCCGTGTCAATTTCTAGTCCAGTGTAGTCGACCAATGTGTCTCCTGATTTGAGTCTCATTTTTGGGGCCGGTTTTCCCTCTGCTCCCTCCGGGCAGTACTGGTAGGAGCCATCACAGCTGCATTTTGGGGGATCATCCCACAGCTGGCGGATATTCGGCTCAACATAAATCGGTGCAAAGTCGTAGGTCGAGTTGTAATTACATGCTTCACTGTGGACAACAGACAATCAAGGACATTTTGTGAAAAATTTGAACAATATGTATTTTAAACTTCTTATCTTGTCTCTTTTTTATCTAACAGCAGAGGAAAGTCAAATTGCCCTCTAACACTTGATGTTTCATAACTTTATTTGTTGTTCAATGTTCACTATATATATATTTTTTGAATACACATCTTAAAATTTAAAAAACATTTTTTGTTATTATATTTCTCATTTCTTTCTATTGTTTTGTTAAAAATAACTAAGTTTATGTATTTAAAATAAAGTCACTATATCAATTATTTAGTGTATTTTATGTGTGGATAACAATTTTCTGTTACTCTATTATAATGGTCAAATTAACATTCACCTATATGACATTTATTTTACAGGAAGTATTGGGCGATTATTGAGGTTTGTGCAAAGTATATTAGCGACTAAACAAGTTCAAATTAATCCAAACAGAAAATATACATACTGTCCAGGAACTTGGGGCATACACATAACGCCAACTATGCCATTTTTCATCTCCTGTGTCATAACCTTATTGATTCCAGTGTTGTCCAATGTTCTGTAAGAAAGGGTAAAAATATCAGGTTTATTCATAAGATGATATAATTTACTGGCTGGCAACTTGTAAAGCCACAATGTATGGATTTTTAGGTGCATGACACTTGTTGACAGAAGTGGGGATATCCCCAATCTTGTCGATCTGTGGTTGGCTGTCAAAGGGATTCCCTGCAATATTGAGTATTTGCCTTCTTCCAGGTCTTTTTTTAACATTGTAACTGGGAGACCAAATGGTGTCCCAGTGGATAGATTTGGTCTCCATTTTTCTCCCAGAGACTGTCATCAATTTCTAAATTTGCAGTTCTTGGACGCATGTGAAATAAGGCTTCTGCTTCTCATTTCAAAAATATTCGTCACTACCTCTACAATAGATACTTCTGTTTATGTCCTCTATCTAATTTCCAATTTTCAGAAATTTGTTAAGACTCTTTTGTGGCAATCGGCGAATCTCCAAAATTAGCAGCCAGCTCAACAGTTAAAAATCCTTTGGCAAGCAAATCATCATATATATTGTAATGGATGTACATCTACAGCTGCTGATCTGTAAATGTCGTGCATCATGACGCTACGAAATTGCGTTGGTCTCCCAGTCGAAAATACTTTAAAATGCTCTACCTTCTTCAGTTTTTATAATAGCTATGTCATACACCAGCTAGGTCTGTGTGTTTTTGATATTTTGAATTCTCTTTTACTCTTTCAATTATTCGATTAATAAAAAGAATTTGACTCTTTCAACTGTGAATGTTACATTTTTACAGCTTACCTGAAAAACATGCTAGATCCAGGAGAGTAGTAGTGCCGGTTGATGTAAAACGGTTTTGGTTCTCCTCTCCACGGTGGCAGTCTCATTTTGGTACTTCCCATGGCAATCAGCACAAACAAGACTGGCAAGACCACCTTGTAAGAAAATATATTGGATTAAGTCAGCACTATTTTACAGAGAAAGAAATTATTGCACTAGTCTGGGTGCGCTATCACCATTCATTTTCATATCAAACTTAGAACAAATAGTATTTTGCTCTCCGTATTTGCCCCCTCAAAAGTATTTCAAGAGCAATTAATTTCCTTGGTGGGAAAGTTATTATTTCACGGTAACTGTTGCAATATTTATTTATTTCAACCGCACAAAGTCCCTTAATATTCATTCCTAAGTCAAGCAACACCTTATTGACAAACATCCCTGGCAAAAATAATTTATTTTTTAAGACTTTCCAAAAGGAAATATATTTATTTCACCAAAACTTTAATAGCAAGAAATTATTATTTTTAAAAAACTGCAAGCCCCCCTCCCCCCGGATATTATAACAAAACAACCCAAGTCAGGGTCACTGAGTAACAATATCACGCGCTGTTGTGTGAATTAATATCACTCGAGCCCGCAGGGCGAGAGTGATATTAATTCACACAACAGCGAGTGATATTGTACGAAGTGCCCTGACGCATGGTTGTTTTGTTTTTATCACCTGGTTTTACCTCAAATTTTCAATTATAAAGAGGGACTAGCCTATTTTCTGCCATTACAAAAATGTGACGTCACCATGGAGCAACAATGGAGGTGACGTCACAATCCTATTGTTTTGGCCATTGCTTGGTTTGTGATGTCATCAGGCATCTGAAATGCCGGTGATGTCATAACCATTGTTAAAAAATATCGCCCTTGAAGGGTGGTATTTTTTACAATATCATAGGCCCTGATATTTTGACTGTAGACAGTGATATTCACAGCCAACCAGGTGATAATAAATGTTTATCCCCTTAATAATTATTATTGGGTGTACCTGGGCCATGTAGGTTCTCTTGCTCCTCATGTAGTGGTGGAATCGTTTGATGAGCAAGGCCTTGAACTGTTCCATCTTCAGGGCTGATCCTGTAATTCTCTGTTCTGCACTCATGGAGCCAATTCGCTTGAAGTCCGGTCTCGGAGGTCTAGGCGGCAGAGCAGGTGCTTCTGAGTCCACTGTGCTGCCAGAGTTACTGCTGTACATTGTTGAGGAACTGACTGTGCTGCCCCTTCTTCTGTGCGGGTAACCTATCAATTTGAAAAAAAATAGCATATATAATGCAATGAAAATTACTCTGTTGCTTTTGATAAAGGAGGAATTAGTCTTGGAGTAAGGAGGATATTCTTGTGATAACCAATCACATTATGGTTGGTTTGAAAGAGTTCAAGACTGAATGAAACATGTAATAATTAACTAATAAGCAAGCAACCAAGAATTTTGTAAATAATGCATATTTAATTTGTGGAAGTAAAGAGTGAAATGTATGGTCGAATATCTCCAAGCCTATGATTTGATGGCACCAGCCTCTATGTGACATTTTTGAACAAATCATTGTGTAAATAAGTTATGGTCTCACAAAATCGACCATCCCAACAAAAGAGATTGAAAGCATGACTTACTCAGCATAGAAGCATTGTCTCCGTCCGTCATGTTCGGGTTCTCTTCGTCCTTCATCATAGTCCAGTTTTTCAAACTTTCTGGATCCAGCGGTTGTCCTTCTTCAGCTGCATGGGTCACTTTCAGGAAAATCTGAAGAGATGTTTTTCAAGTTTTATATCGAAGTTACAATTATATCATTAGAAAAATACATACCCGACTGTATCTTTTAGGCATATTCTATTTTTAACAAGCATCGGGCTTTGAAAATCCTCATTTGACATTTTATAGGGGACATTTTTCAATTTAGTATAGAACAGTCAAGTGGAACTTTAGTTTGGAGGAATAAAATGAATTTCTGTGATTATGTTACATAATAAATTTATCACAGACTTTTCAAATAGAATCCTAAAACTCTCAGAGAGGATCATGAAATGTATGAGATTATTGCTATTTTTTGGAAATTTCTATAGTATTTGCACTATTCTACAATTTTGACCTGAAGAAAATACACATTATACAAACTTTATTAAACATTGGTGGACATAACATAACACTTGCTTGAGCACTATTTTGAGTTTTTACCGAGTCGAAAACTCAGTGAGGAGCTTCATAGGATCGTCAGCTCGGTTTTTAGATAGCATAAAAGGCTACTCTGGAATAGCCTACCTCCTCCAGTGTGGTGTCAGTAAGCCCGTATGTATGGATGAACAGTTTAGCTTTGCTCTTATCGAGTTCACCAAACAATTTCTTCATTTGAACCACGTAATCATCCGCAACAGGCAGGATGAAAGTCATTTCGGTTCCAATCTCCTCCACCAGGCGCGCATCAGGGATCGTCCTCCTTATGAAGCTAAGCACCTCTGACGACTTGCACAGACCTAGAATGAGTAATAGAAGATTAGTTCTGATGACAATGGTTTATGGCTGCTTACAGATGATTTTTTTTTAAACTTAGGGCCTATGACATCATTTTCCCCTGTAGAATTCACATTCAGTCTCAGAGTCAACAGATATGAAATCATGAAATTGCTCATTATAACATTATTATGACCTTTGTATTTAGGGACCGTTCAGAATTTATGACTGGGGGGGGGTGGGAGTTTTGCTGGAACTTCCCGTCAAAAATTGATACCCCCCTTGAGTTTCATGTGGATTTTTAGTACCCCACCCCTAGGTTTCATGCGTATTTTTAGTACCCCCCCCTCGACATTAAAAGCAATACACACATATATACTGTACAGATTCGCGTGATTTTGCAGAGTTTTGCCCGTAATAAAGTCCAAATAAAATGAGTTTATGCGTGTTTTTTAACATTTTTTCTTTGTTAAAATTTCGTACCCCCCCTTGGAAGTGTTGTCAAAAATTAATACCCCCCCCTTGAAACACGTGTGAAAAGTTAGTACCCCCTCGGCCAAAACTCCCACCCCCCCCCCAGTCATAAATTCTGAACGGTCCCTTAACCAAACAAGTTACTAGCCCAAAAATATACAAATTACAGAATATTGGCCTTTATATAAGAGACCCCCTGTGACAGTTGACAAGTTTGTCTTACGTTGCTCATTTGCTCCACAGAATAGTGGTTAACACCCTTGCCCTGTGAATCCTGCCCTTGCTACATCCAGAAGTTATCACTTTAATGATTGGTATTTTTATGATGAATCTATGTTCTCCTTCATCTTATTATGCTGTATGCAGTAAATCTTAGTAAATTTAGATTTTTTTTTTTTTCGCTCCATGACCCACTTGATAACGACAAAGTTTGTCCTGGAGTCCAGGTCTTGAATAACTTTCTGCTGTACATATATATCATAATATGAATAAATATTTTGTCCATGCAAGACCAAATAATATAATTGTGATTTACTGTAAAGTCACACTTCTTCTAACTATGTGTATGTGAATATTGTATGTAGGTCTGCTTACTTGTAGCCTTCTGATCAGACAAAGAATCCTTGTAGTCCGCATCATTGTCCTTTTCTTTGGCGAGCAACGCTTTGGCAACAGTCAAATGGTATCCACTGGCGTAGTAGTTCTTCAAGAACATGGGGGATCCCACACATACAGATTTTCCCTGTTAAGTATACAAAATTGAGTTAGTTTTTGTATTTTTGGACTAATTATTTGTTTAGTTTAATTTTATTCTCAGAATATCAATGTCATCTGTGCTTGATTGGGCATTTCATTAATTTTGTAATCAGGCAGACAGACTGACAGACATAATTTATTTTCATAATTACTTGGGTATACATTTTCACATTCAT
Organism: Platynereis dumerilii; assembly: GCA_026936325.1. NCBI lineage: Eukaryota > Metazoa > Annelida > Polychaeta > Phyllodocida > Nereididae > Platynereis > Platynereis dumerilii. The sequence continues at coordinate 4,157,306 of JAPTHN010000023.1, read as the reverse complement.
ACATACAATTAATGGAGTGATGATATTTGTGATGAATGTAATTATGAAGGAGACCCCTAAAGTCAATGAAACTGACGCTTGCAAGGGGCCACCAAGGAATGGATGAGGAGATGCAGTTAGATGATGAGATGAAGGAGCTCAGATCTTACCTATCGTACATATTACAATCAACATACTAATAACGTAATGAGTTTACCTGATGAATCATTACAATTCTGTCTCCAATGATTTCTGCCTCGTCAAGATGGTGAGTACTGAGGATGATAGTTCTACCTGAAAATATAAAGAAATGTAAATATAGCATCAAAGGTTATGAGAAACCAAAATTTGCAAATCTCCCTAGCTTTAAAAATATATTATAGAAAAAATGAAAATGGTCAATCACTTAGGTGCCATTTACATGAAACATTCACAAAAAAGCATTGCAATAAAATTCAACATTTTGTGTCTGAATTTCACACGAGAGATTAAATTTCATTTGGCTAGCACCACATTATAGTTTTATTTTCATAGATGTCAATGGATTAACTTGTGTTTTGCTACATGTATGTTCTGATAAGAATGTGGAGTTCATTAAAAGATTATATTATTCTGTTGTTGCTTACCTTCTGTATTGGCCACTACAATGTCCCAGATGCATCTCCTAGCTGCAGGGTCAACCCCACTTGTGGGTTCATCCAGAATGACCACCTTGGAGCCTCCGCAGAAAGCTATGCCAACGGACAAACGCCGTTTCTGCCCTCCTGACAAATGGACGGCCTGCTGCTTTGCTGACCTCTCCAAGCCCATCAGTTCCAGCAGCCTGAAATAAATCAATGATGTGATATTGTTAATATACAATTTGTGGATAATATATATTGGCAATAAGTTTCTCCATGCAAAGTAACATTTTATCCACTTACCTCTGGGTTTCCAATTTGCACTCCTCATTTGGAATTCTTTTGTCTTTCAATTTGAGGTAGAATTCCAAATGTTCTTCTACTGTCATGCTGAAAACAAAAACAGCCATAATAAATCATCAAAAAAGTGTCGCCAAGTTTTGCTTTTTATTATTGCTTACTTAGTATCCACATGTTACAGAGACTAGTTATGTTGAATATTTCTTTTGCAAATAATTCAGTGCTGGAGGTCTGGAGGCCAGCATTTTGATGGCCTTAGCCTTTGTCTTGGTCTTGGATGCCTGATCCTTGGCCTTGTCTCGGTCTCGGGTGTCTTTGGGCAAGTGTTGGAGGCCTCAGGACCGCCTTGTCTTCTCGGCATGGCCTAATGGCCACATTTGAATGGCCTCAAGTCTCTGTCTCGGAGGCTCATGCCTCAGTCTCAGTCTCAGATGTCCCGACCTCGACTACAACACTGGACTAAATATAATAAATCATGGTTTTAAATCATACTTACAAATCGTAAAGGATGTCATATTGGGGACAGAAGCCCAGACTTTTTCGGATGTCTTTCATATGTGTGAGGATGTTCCTGCCATTAACGAAAGCTTTGCCCGAAGTTGGCTCAAATACTCCTGTCAACATGTGGCTGAAAAAACAAAACAAATATATAGGCCTATGTATATGCCGGAAATGCTTGTATATTTAAATTCAGAGCACAGCAGAGGTCATACGAATGAGGTCATTACAAACATACATGGTAGAGGTCTTTCCTGCTCCGTTGTGTCCCAAGAAAGCGGTGACCTGATTCTGAAAGAAGTTGACGGTAAAGTCGTCAACGGCAGCCTTGCCCTTCTTGTAGACCTTCCGCAACTTGTGGAGGGAAACTCCAATGGGCAGCTCAGGATCTGCCTCTCCATGCACTGAAAAAAAAGGAGAAAAAATAATTAAATAAAAGGGCCCTGGCTCAAGGATGATTGATAATTCAGTCTTTTGGGAACTACAACAGACGAAAAGCCAATTATTATTAATACTTCAAACCAACGGTACTTTATTAAAGAAGACCTTGTAGTATTTGTTGGGGAAAGCTAATTCTAGACCAATCAGAGTCAAGTTGATTGATGAGTAGTAATTACAAAACCAGTATAGGGCTGGTTGATAACTACCCCATAATTTTTGTTAGTCAGTGTGGTTCTCTTGTTCGGAGATAACTGCTCCCATGGCAAGATCTTAAAAAAGTGACTTATAAGTCACCAAATCAGTGTTTGCTTCATACAAATTTCCTTAAGGATTATTATAATATGTTTTTCCTTGTATTTATGCAAATGCAGGGCAATATTTCCCTAAGTGATTAAATATCTCAACGATGGTAGAAATTTATTCTTTAAAAAAAGTATATCATTCATACCATGTGCAGCAGCCTCCTCTGATAGACTCCTGTTGTAACTGGTGAAGTGAATTTTGTTTGAGTTGTGGTCGCTCTTCTTGCAAAAACCCCAGTAAGATGGCTTCAGAAAGAAATAGAACGGTTGGGCTGTCTCTGTCGGTCCTGAAATTATACCGATGCAAAATATAATGACATTTTCATGGATGGAAAGACAGTTATTTAGTTTAAATATGAGCCAGTGTACAAAAAAGTATTATATATAGTTAATAGACACGTGCATACACAGCTTAAATAGATTGTTTGATTGATTAACTGTTGGTTCATTGATTGATTGACTGGTTAATGATAGATGGTGGGGTAGAATTGGTAGATACTACTAGACAGATGGACAAACAAGATAGACAGACAGATAGATAGATAGATGGAATGATAGATAGACTGGTAGATAGATAGATGGGTTGATTTATCTATTTATTTATTGACAGGTTGATTGGATGGTTGATAATTGATAGATTGATGGATTTATTGATTGTATTGGCTGGTTGATTATTGATTGACAGATACATTAAATAGATACAGTAATAGCTCAATAGAATGATCGATAGGAAGAATCCTGAAGATCATTTGATTGACAGATAATTTGCGACAGATATTTTCTCACCTGGGAATACGTTTGCGATGTACCATGCAATGATTCCATAGACAACGCCATCCAATAGACACATCCCCATGGCGTACATGTAAGTGAAATCAGCACTGATCTTATCATTGACATTGCCCCATTGTACTCCGTAGGATCTCTGCTCTTGGTAGACCAACTCGTAGCAAGCTGTCATGAATGCTGACGTTGCAAATGAGCACTGAAAAACAAAAATAATCCATTCATCAGTGAAATCTTTACTTGGTGTACGCTACACTCTAAACGCAAAAGGTTCTTTATGGTATATATAAAGAACCCAAAGTCAAAAAAAGATTCTACATTTTTTAGGGTTCAATTGAATTGAAAAGGTTCAATACTTGGGGGGAAGGCCCTATGATAGGACCCTATACTCCCAACCTGAGAGACAGTGGTAACATTGTGGGAGTTCAGTACAGCCAGATTATCAAAATGTTGTTTTTGTTTGCTGTTGGAACCTTTTTAAAGTTGAGGAATTAAACCTTTTAGGGTTCCTTATCTATACCAGCTTATAGAAACCTTAAAGGTTCCATATATAAAACGTTTTTGTTAAAAGTGTACAACGCTTTGAAAGACGTGGACAGTAAAAGCATCCATGGCAGTCTTGCCCTTCCTGTAGAATATCCTCAAAACTGGTAAAATACAAGTAAAGACAACTATATTCCAATAATGTAATAATATTTTAAAATAATAACTATTGTATAATCCAGATCTGAAAATTGCTGTGCTGAATCATGGTGGTTTTACATGCAACTTGCACTTCTAATTCAGCAAAATATGTAGTATGTTAACTTACTATGATTGCTTTTGCATAAGGTGGTAAAACCATCGAGAACTCCATGTTAAATCCAATGATATACGGAAGACAGGATAGGAGATAGGCAAGTAAACCAACCAAGGCAGCAAGGGTTGTCTTGCGGAAGAATACGCTCACCAAATAGCTAAAAAAGAAAAAGAGTTGATGATTTTGAAACGACATGAAAATCAGATGAACAATCAGGCCTGTTTGCCTTTAATACAATTACAGCATTTTTATTTATGTTACTTGTTCTACTCCCTGTTGTCGTTTATGAAAATATTAAGGAGCCTGGCTGGGACACTTCGGATACACAAGACAGGAGGATGGACCTCCATCTTTCTATACAAAGCAGCCATGCACTCTAAACTTATATCTATACAGTGTTGACACAACTTTCGAAATTCAAAGAGATAAATTGAGCTTGTTCAATGTCTCCACACTAAAAGAAATACGCTTAAATGTATAAGATCTTTATGCATTATGACAAGCTAGATTTGACAAAGCAATTTCATCAATATGCTGATTATGTATAATTATTCACATCTTGTTTGACATGAGCTCTTATACTTGTTACATGACTGTAACACAGTATCATGTCTTAATTTTATATAATAAATAATAAATCTTATTTGTATAGCGTGTAATCCTGCATAAAATCCTGCCATAGCCCTAAATGCTAAATGCATGCCTGTTGTGTCAACTGTTTTTGGGAATGTCAGCCAATAAGCCTCAGAAGTTAATTTTTAAAAGTAAGTGAACTTGTTGTATAGATGTCAAAACATAGATTAAAATAAATGAAGCAAACTAGTTATGTAGAAAGTAACATACCACATCATACAAACGGAGAATGAATAAATAATCAACATCACGAATAGGACGAGCAGATCAGCGAGACGCAGGAGTTGCCCAAATTTCAAGAAAAGGCAGATGACAAAAGACATGACGACCATTCCTGTCATTGTGGATATGAACCAGGACCACCAACTGATCGAACTGTTCATGCCCATAACTTGAAGAGACTGAAATACAATTGACGAAGAATTATTAATTTTCTCTAAGACACCTTCAATCTCTTTATCATGCGACAAACCACGGACACAAATGCCGTGGAGAAGAAATGGAAGGTTTCCAGTTTTTAAAGAATTTAGTAAATAAAATACAGCGTCCCTCTTGACATATATTTAATCTGATAGTAAATTTCATATTTCCAATTTATACTTTTTAATCCCGGTAGTGCGGTTATTACTGTCGGTTTACTAGGCCTGGTGGAGTGGTGGATGAAGCTTGTTTTGTGACTACCCGTGACTCAAAATAAAATTATTTGGTTTGATTAGAGCAGTCATTGCCAAATAAATGGCAACAGCAAAATATTTGTAGACAGCTGGAAAATCATGCCTTGGGCATCAGTTTTAAATTCAAACTTTATTTCTTGACTGGGAGGTTACAACACAACATAAGTTGTCACAAGGAGTTCTCCGCAGTTAGTAGGGTTATTGGATTCATGAAATTACAGAAAAACAAGATTCAGTTATGCACAGTGACACCTGCAGATTTCACAGCTATGAAAAATCGTTCTTACCATAGCAATTCCTTTCTCTTTGTCAGATACCAGGTTGACGATGCCAACAGCCATCATGCAGAGCCACACGAACACCATAAGCAGAGCCACGATGAACCCTCCATAGTAAGAGTACCTATAATTTAAAGGTATTGATTAAGTATGTTTATAAATATTCTTAAGGGGCTCATTTGGCTCATTTTGACACATAGCTTATCTATGCACAAGAAATATCAAAACTTTCAATCAACGCCAAAATCATATTGTCAATTAGGGATATCCCACCCCACTTATTGCTCTCTCAGCAAATCAGAGCACAGAATATGCTAACCTCCTTACTTGCCCAGACTTGTAAAATGTACCTACTACATACAATGGACTATAATTATGGTGAAATGTCTCGAAAAAGCTCTTAATATAGTCATGTACTACTTGTATTCAGCTTTGAAAGTTATTGGTATTTCAGATGTTACTCGAAATGACACATTACTCAATCACAGTGTGTCAATTATTATCATAAATTTGAAAACAACAAGAATACATACATGTTCTGACTATGTGCTTTCACTCTCATTGTCATTAAAAATATGAGAAGTGCTTAAAGACTCATCTTTTTAGATTAGCATATCCTTGATTTTACTTTGTACAACTAGCCCTAGTCTATTTTATATTTATTGTATTTACACACATTTCCTAACTTTTATGGACAATTTTTACATTTCCTCACTTTTATGGTTTTACAACTTCTTCCTGTTAAATTTCCATGTACAGTGCATTAGAATGTTCTTAGCAGATAATGCACTTTAAATATGTAATAAATTAAATTAAATTAAGTGACTCTAAAAACACTGTATTAATTTGAAAGCAGTTACTGACATTTTTTGCATTAATTTTACTTGGTCTCATAAATGAAGTGTGTCGCAAACTTACAGATCTTCACTCCAACATGGGCTGGGCACTTGATGCAGGCTGACGGCAGGGATCTCATCTCTCTTCATTCCGTATGCCTCCAGAATACCATGGTCCACCAAATCTTGCATCAACGTAAATCCACGGAGGTATCGCAGATGATCTATGAAGCTGGCTCGTGGATTCGGGTTGTTCAGGCTGAAAGGGAAGCAAATAATTTACATTTAGAAGTGAGAAGCACACATCACTGATCTTGAAAGGGAAGATCTACATTCACGTTTCTAAGTGCACCTCGTATGGGTTGCACCCCAACATCAAAATGTGGAAGTTCAGATACATTGTAAATTGTGTGTTTTGCTTACTACCCAGCACCTTAGACGGTTCAGCCAAAGATTGCAACCCATGGGCAAGGGCCAAGGTGTTGGGGTAGCTTCACACAGGGTTGTGCTATTTATAGACACAGTATAGCAGACTTGCTCACCAAGCTCCTGGTGAGAGAACTCTACATGATAATAGGGCCAGACATATTTGACTCTCAGCTCTTCGGGTCAAACCCACCAAACAGGTTTCCGCTGATGACAAAAAAGAAGCTTAAAATTACCTTACAATTAATTTAATTTTGACGCCATAAAAAATTGAGCATGCAGCTTTATATTCTTGTCCTGCAGACCGACCTTAGAAAACTTTCCTCTAGAGGATCCAAGAATCTAAAAATCAATTATGTGTAGCCTTGCCTTTACAGATTCCTGAGGCACAGTAGTGGGACAGAATAATACCCATTTGTAATGGTTTGGTCATGTAAACTTAAAACATTAGGCTTATAATAATAAAAACGTATATATATGTATATTTATTGACTCATTCGTATTCAAACCTCAAACCAAATTTTATATTATATAATGGTTTAGTTTGGGTTCTAACTTACAAAGCAGCAATTGAGCCTCCTGCTCCGACGTCGGGATCCATACGAATTGTGTAGTTGAACCATGGCCCCAAATTGTAATCCAACGTGGTGTTGTCTATGGACCTCTTTCCCCGTTGCGTAGGCCGAAGAGCATCAAAGACGATGCCTGCAAGTAAAAATTGCAAAATATGAATGAAAGAATTTCATTATTTTCAAATCTGAAAAATTAGTATGTCGCTATTCAAATGTTTATGTGGCATCGTATGTGCGTCCCAGTTCATAATTGCAATTTGCACCATATGGCATATGTTATACGGGAGAGGCTCATTTAATGACTAAGAAATAACATAAGTTGTTACCTCTCAGAGGCTTATACAATTTGCTATCAAGAAAGGTTAATATAATTTCTTGATCGATCCATGCTAGATTTGATTTTCCATTGTATCTGATACAAAGAAGCATTCTTATTTGCCAAATATATATAAACTAGAAAATAAGCATTATGAATGGAAAAAAGAAAATGAAGAATAATATGTGAGTAAGCTGTCAGATTTCTATTCAGCAGAAATGACCGACTGCAATGGTGCAGGTATTGCTGAAAGGCCCTATAGGCCATTATTGTAAGATATAAGTTCCCATATATGACAGGGATGAATGCATAGAATGCAGGCTGTGTATTTGTACATTTTAAAGTTTAATCCCAAACAATACAGCTGCTCCACCTATTGTACTCCACAGTTCAACAAAAATACCCCAGCTGGTGGCTCCCCCGCTTGGTCAAATTGTTCATATGCATTGGAAAGCCACAGATTTTTGAAAACAGGGGTAGGCTCACTCGAAGGCTGCTGGCTCAGCCAGGAATAATGGCACTAAACTATAAATACACACATTTTGGGTCGATATACAGGCCTATAATCCAATCCAACTTCTTTCATAAAAATCGGAGAAGGAGTCTTTGAGATATTCAAGTTTATTTTAAGGGGAACTTATTTTTGTTGAACCGGTTTTGCGTAATTTTCTCGTATTGTACACCATGTAACTCTCAAAAAACATCTGTAACCCCCCTTCAAAGGCATGTTTTTCAATAATGTGTATTTTCAGCTATATTCCTTCAATTTTTCGTAAATATCTCTTAGATATTGTTCAAGTGACGCTGCTTTTCGTTATGAATCCCACACTTTTTTAGTATTTTACTGTATGTTTCAATGTAATGACATAAGATTTTGAAAAGATCATAGTTCGAAAATTATGTTGGATAGCCCACCTATTTTTTTTACGTTGGAAAGCTTTCTTTTTGAAGAACTTCTTGGCAAAGTTTCATGAATATCTCATGGATTTTAGATTTCTTGCCAAGTGTGGGATTCAACTTTAAGGGCACTTAGGACAGGACAGCACATAGATGACGTGAAAGATGGTTGAAAGTGCTTACTATGGTGGCAGAAAACATCGGATCAGTATGAACTTATGACAAGCATGCAGAAGCCCTTGCATGAAAGCATTAGGGAAAGAAAAGAGGTCAGTAGAGGAAGAAAGGATGAGAAGAGGTTTGAATGGATGGATGATTGGGGCTTTACAGCCTGTATTTCTGCACTTGGTAGGCTAATTAGGACAGGAGAGGACATGGCTATGAGGCGAAGGATGATTGAAACAGCCGTCCAACATAGGCACAGGTGATCCGGCAAGAGCTGAATTCGAACCCTGGACCCAGCGATTGGCAGCCCAGCACGCTACCACTAGACCAACCCTCCCCCCCCCCCCTGAACACCTGAGAATAGCAGGACAGAGACAGAGATGACAAAGACCTTAGACAAAGCAAAGCAGGACAGGGGGTGCTGCTCTTTCATAGAAATAGATAGCCAGATAGATTGCATACAAAATGTTAAAAGAGATTTAAAAGAATGTTGTGTTTACCGCCAAGAAGAGTATTTGTCTTTTGGAGCTCCTTCATATTGGCTACAGCCTCCTCATAGGTTTCATAACCTATAACTTTAAGGTCAAAACACTTGGTAGTATTGTACACAAGCTGTAATATTTGATGAGCGTCTTGCAAATCTTGTGCGCTGAGTCCAAGAGACGAGCCAGAGTCGAGTCGATCCGCTAAAGTGGCTCCCTCTACTCCGAACATGTTGAATGCCACAACATTCAGGATGGGCGTGCGGAGGCCTTCCTGTGTAAGGAAAATGAGGAATGTTAGAAATTCAGGAGCAATTAAATTCTCACACACTGAATGAATTGTCATCAGCTTGCGGTACAAGATGGTATGGTCCGTAAAATGTCTCAGCTCTTGTGTGGTTGCTATGTCTCCTCAATAAGAACTGAACTTTTAAATAAAAGTACTTACGGACAAGTCGGGAGAATCAATTGGCGAGCCGCCAGATGCCGAATCTTCCAATTTCATAAATGACAGGACGACCTCATCCCAGGCAAGGGCTGTTTTCTGAATGTCTTCGATGCCATCCAAGAATTCCATTGTCTGTTAAATGAATGGAGAGACAAAAAATGCTTAGAACAGAGTCGTTGCAAGATTTGATGAGTTCAGGCTCAGGCATTACAATTGCTCACAACACTTCTGCACTGACCACAAGGCCCAGCCTGCATTCATTGGTGGTGCTCATGAGTCATGACCAATACAGACAAACCAAGGTGGGAAAGAGTCCCTTGAATCAACCATCCCACAGTTACGAAAGTTGGTAATAATATTTCTCTTCCTTTTCTGGAGCCTTGACGCAGCGAATTAATTTCTGTGATTTTATTTGATATTTTCATTGGAACTATTGCTCTTTTTTTTCTGAGTTATAATGATGTATGCTATGAAGTTATGAACGCCTTACCCTGTTCATGATCTTTCGTGTTATAGTATTATCAGGGTGAAGAGAATGGAGCCTCGGAGAAGAGGTTTAATGGCAGTCCAGATGACAGAGCCAGAAGATGCGATGGCCTGGATATAACGATATATATCTCTGCAGAATGGATCTGTTGAAGAAATTAACATTTAATCATGAGAGATTAACATATTTCCAACAATGCCATCAATAAAAATTATATTTGGATCATAACGTGAAATTACTTCGAAATTGAGTTTGAAATTTCCATGCACCATAATGAAAGGTTATATATTTCAACGATTCCCTTTTTTCACAAAAGTGCTGACAATGATAATAATGGCATATATACTTTAAATAAAGACCTGTAAGTATAGAAATCTAACAATTCATAAAAGAACATACCGTTTACAAACATCAATCTGGTAATGTAAAAATAATGTAGTGGAATTTAATCAGAACAATGAATAGTACCTAATTCAAATTTGTGAAATATTTCAAATCTAAAAGGATCATTTGTTAACTCAAATCTAAAGAGAAAATTGCCAAAATTAAATATGATTGTTTTGTGTCATGTTATTACCGTCTCCGAATTCCTCCAACTCCTTCATGTGCTTCTCGCTCCACCGGAACGCCTGGAACTTTCTGGATATATCCTTCCCAAATATACTGTATGGTGGATCATCGGTTACTTTTGAGTAGTCAAAGTTTTGCTCGGGATCAAAATAGGCCGCAACAGCAGGGTCTGTGTCCGTCAACTTCTGAGATGTCCCACAAAAGACTTTGCTGGCCTGTCCTATTATATCCAGAACTGAAATTTCAGGGAAAGATTTTAATTGATGATATTCTGATTTTGTGTTTGTTTTTTCTCAACAAGTTTTCTCAGGTAGACTAATAATTATTGTGGAGACAAAATGCTCAGAAAACTCATTGTAACAAATTAACATTCATATCAAATATGCAGTGTTAGTCATTTTAGAATTAGCTACTTCTAATTACATTTAAGCAATGATCAAACAACTTACTGTTTCCGGAGCTAGTTGTATTGTCGGAGCCCTGCATTTCGGGGTCAGCCAGCTGTTCAGTCAGCGACGAAATTGCACCGGTGGCCGGGCCCAGTAATTTGACTAACTCTTCTACTTCAGCTTCCGTCATGTTCTGGGTGTCGAGGATCTTACTCGGACTGACTTTCACAAACTGGAATATGAAAATTCCATGTAAAAGATACAAATTTAAGTTGCATATTTTTTTGTGTAATGATAATGACATATTATTATGTACAATATAGTGTAGCCAAATAGATATTGCTTGGATTTGACAGTAGTAAGCAACTATCATCCTCTCATGGCACTGTAGCCTACCTCCAATCCACAAACCAGTTTAATCACTGTCTTTAGTTAAAATTAGGTAAATTTAATTTGTAAATACTGATTATGCTGAAGTCTTAACACTATTATGTAAAGCACCAGACAATTTGCTATATCGTGTCTTCTCTCATGTAATTTTATAAGTAATATTATAACTTCCATAAACTGCTTGAGCAGTCAACAATTCTCTGACTTCAAGCTGACATGATACGAATCGGGGCATATAACTAAAACCGATCATGTTCCTACCTCAGCAAAAAAGTCTCCCAATTTGACATTTCTCAAAACCAGCTCGGTCACATTGTTGATCAACTTTGGATTCATGTTACACAGTTCTCTGTAGACCCATGTTGCATTGACATCCTTAGGTAATTCCAGAAGACCTTTTTAAAACAAACAGACCATTAGTAATAAGTTGGGCAGTTAATCTCATGCAATGTGTTTAAAGAAATTGCAAGAAGGAAATATTTCCTTTACTTACTGGACAGATAGACACTGTTGCACTCAGCTGCAGCAACTTTAAGGTCAATAAGTGAGAGTTTCTGAAATCAAGAAGTGAATAATTCATGAACTGTTGTTTACTTGTTACTCGTACAAGACCATTAAATGATTTTTCACAAATTCATTGTAATGATCGAAATTGATGGAGGAAGGAAAGTTTTTATTTCAGGTAAATTCCTTATCATTAGCACCAATGTATCAAACAATTTCAATGATTAAACCCAGGATATACTTCATAATGAAATAAAATCATATATATATTATACACTTTGATGAATTTCGCCATTTACTAGAACTTCACCGCCTTCTACTCTTCACAAGTGGAGTTGAAGACCACAAAAATGGTTGGAAACTACACTTTGAATCAAAAGTATATCCTGAAGATGATCTACAAGAACTCAGACAAATCATAAAATAAATTCTCAGTACTTACGTAGACGAATGTGAAGTTGGTTTCCATAAGAGCCCAAGCAATATCCAAGGGAAGTCCAATTTCTTTGTTCAGCTGATCAGTGACAACCTGTTTGTTCATGATGAAGTCACCTAACGTTCCTGCGAAATTAAAACAAAAAGATGAGAAATTTTGAAAAGGCAAATTGTTTCTTCATTATAAGGTTGTGATTATACTTTGTACTATATTGGAATGTCATAAGACATGATCAATGAACAAACAATTACAGGTTGAAAAAGAAGGGTTTTAGACGCTTTTGCGCAAGTAACTTTTTTCTTCTACCAATTAAGATGTGAATAAAACTAATTAAAATATTATGTAATGACATTGAATTATGAAATTATACGACAAACCCTGAAACATTAGAGGAAATAATTAGAATGATGCTACCATTCAAGACCAGCTTCGGACGAAAGGCATCCATTTTTATCAAAGCTCCAGCCAAACTGGCCAAACCAGTTACAAATCGTTGAGCCTCAAGATCATCTCTTATATAGCCATCCAGAACTCCCAAAATGGTGCTACAGGAATGGAGAAAAAATTCATGACATTCTTTTAAACAGTAGACATAGGATGATTCAACTTCATTAATGAAGGCTATGAGCAGCAGTTGGCCTATAGAGCTCATTGATGGAGTAAAGTATGTTTTTAATTTAAAAAAAAAAAAGATTTTAAAGGCATGTAAAGATATTGGGAAGACCATTATATCATAAAAACAACAGATTTCAACTTCTGCAGCAGAAACAATTAAGATAGGAAAATCGTTGGCTAGGTTTTGTCAGACTACCATCAATAGATCAATTTCATGGATGGTTCTCCCAGTTAAAACTAGGGGGAAAAGTGGTGAATACTTAAATATCATCGGCTAATAGTTCTCTCGCCCTTGCCTCTGATTGGTCCAGCCAAGGTTGTTCCAAGCTGGAGTATTTTTAGTGCATTTTAATGCAACTTCAAGGCTTTATAACTTGGTCATTATTTCGGTTAAAATTTTGAATTTAGAGTGTATACATCTCCAGTGAAATAGGTCTATTGGTTCCAGCATTTTTTGATTAAAATCTACTCACTTCCCTCCGCCTCCTCCCGCTCCTCCTCCGTTGTTATTCTTCTCGATCAGCTTAATGATACCGGAGATGGCCCCAGCAAGGTCATTGTCCTGAAGTTCATTGAAGATGACCAAGATGTCCACCCCAGAACTGACCGTGTTCAGAATGAGATCTACTTCTTTGGTGTTTGATTCCCACCAGTCCTTGCTGAGCAGTTCTCTGGGCAGCTTGGGGAGAATCTGGTGGAAAAAAATGATATATAAATACAGCATGATAAGAGTGCAATATGAAAAGTTATTTGCACGAGGAAATGCGTATTGAACGAGGGCACAGCCCGAGTTCAATATGAATTTATGAAAAAAGAAAATGTTACATTTTTTTTATTTTCAGTCCAAAAAAAAACAATTGGAACCTTGCAATATGAAAATATCTGGAAAAAAAAATGATAGTAAAAAAAATTTTGGAAAAAATGTCATATTGCACTCGAACCATGCAATATGAGTTTTTATGATGGCGCCATTTGACTGATTTTGGCCAATCAGCATCGCTCTAGCATACTGGTCGTGCAATATCATTTAAATGAGCACAACTTAACGAAAGGTCTTTATGCTGGCTACACCGACGTAACACCGTACACTTGTCCTTTGTTGCATTTGTGTGCATGACTTCTTTCGCTAATTTGCATCCAAATCGTCACACATGAAAAAACGGACAAAGCGAGCTAGCTTTAAGTCAGACAAATAATTTTAATTTCGTCACATCAAGGACAGCACTCTTTGCTTTTTGCTGGTCTGTTTTCTACCTCTGAAGCTAAAAGTGACTTTGTGCAATATTTTTCCTAGGTAATGATAAATCAACTTTCGGTCATCATACAGGGACCCTTGAATATATATCTTGCTAAAATTAGATCCATCAAACCTACCACATTTTCAACGATGTAATTGGTGTTGATGTTTTGGACAATGTACTTCTCAAGGTTGTCATCGTTTGTGTTGTAACAGAGTTCGAAGCTGATCTGGTTGATATTGGTCCCAGTACCGAACTGAAGGAAGGAGGCCAGAGCAATTGGGTTGCAAACGATGCTCTTAATGTTGTTCCTGCCTCCAAGGAGTGCAGTCAGCTGAAACAAAATTGTTATGCCATTAAGTAGAAGATCTTTTATTAGGTTCAGCCCTAGAGATGATGACCCTGGTGGCCTGTTTCAGTGTTTGGAAACTCACCACATTGAGGTTGACAGCCGAATCGAGCACAGCCTTGGTCAGTTCGGGAGTTGCTTTGAAAGTCAGAGTCAAAAAATCGGACAAGGAGTCGGCGTCTCTAAGAACATCTTTCAGCACTACAAAAACTGGAAAAAAACACATGGAAATGTTTAAAATTAAGTGTAATATAATATTTATAGGCTATCATATCTCATTTTGAGTAGGCCTATCAAATCGCTGAATCCAGGAAATTTTTTTTCTGGTAGTGGGAAGGTTGATAGCAACACAACTAACATTGCAGCACAATTTTTGCAAAATATAACCTGAAGAGTTTTCTGAAAACATTTGAATAGGGCACTCCTGGGCACTGGATCAATCTTTGTCAAGTTTGGTCTGAATTCAATAAACTAATTCACTGTTTGTGGTACACATTCAATATATTTACATTAAAGAAAATATCATCTGTGTATTTAAATGAACAAAAAGGTAAAGAAACTACCACTGTGACAAAATGACTCTTGTAATAAATATGTGAAATTAAAAAATAAAAGGAAATAAACACACATAACAGCGGGTATGACTAAACTGGCACCAATCTGAGACACACATACCACAGCTTACATAAGTCTTTGGTATTGTGTAAAATTTGTAAGAACGGCATGGAAGTTATCATGGAAGTTATGTATCGTATGTAATAATAACTTCTTCCAAAACATGATAATGCAATTATTACTGACTTAACAATTACACATCCACTTTTAAATCAAGCAAATATCCTAAATATAGGATATTCATTGAAGCCAAAGAAGCACAATTTTGTTGATGGCTGCCAGGAAATGGAAAGAAGTATGTCACTGAGGCTCTAGGAAAAGTAAATTTTGTTGTATTATAAAGTGATGTTTTGTTTGTCAATGGGAAAGATGTAAGAAAATAAGGGAAGATTCATGTATTTCTTCTTTTGTGAAACAATGGCAGGCAACTAGATGATAACTGGAAATATGTTTTGAACCAATTCCAGTGTACCATCTAAACTAAACTGGAAAATATAACATCTATGTGAAGCTATCAAATTATGAAAAAAAGGTTCATTAAAAACACAAACCATCTCCGCTAGTATCTCTGCCTGTAATGAAGATCCATACAAACATGAACAAAATGTTGAAAATTTTAAATTTCAGCAATAAGCAGAAACAATTTTGGAAGTGTTATGACATTAAGAGTCAGATTCGGAGTCATTGTTGAAGATTCTAAAAGAGTCGGGAGTTGGAGTCAAAAGAGTTAGGAGTCGGAGTCAAAAGAGTCGGGAGTTGGAGTCACAAGAGTCGGTAGTTGAAGTTATAAGAGTCGGGAGTTTGAGTCATAAGAGTCGGGAGTTGGAGTCAAAAAAGTCGAGAGTTGAGGTCAAAAGAGTCCGGAGTCGGAGTCCATTCTCTTGATACCTGACTCCAAAACCCTGAATAATAGACTATTATATATGAATTAATCATCTTAAAACATTTATACATTATTAATCAGATAATGGAAGCCTAATTACCAGGATCTGCCATGTCATCTTCCGGGGCAAGAAGCTTGTTGATGAAACCTGAAACCTCGGTTGCTGTTTGGGAACTGTCTCTGTCGAGCAAACCGCTGATGCTGTCTAGAAGGTTTGGCAAACTGGAAAAAAAAACCCATTATTTTATTAAAAGGAATTTAGTGAAGAAAATCTCATTCTCTTTAGCAATATACTGTACATTCCGGTTTGAAATGTATGAGAATGCAAATTAGATTCCGTTTCATTATGCTGTGGACCTTTACTTGTCTCTAAAACTATAATAAATTTTATCTGTGTGACTCTCTACATGCAACATTTAAATGATTAAAATGAACACGAAAATGGGAAACTAGCAGGTTCTACTTAAACAAGAAAAAGCTGTGAAACTAACTAAACAAAATGCAATATAATGAAATATTTCCAATAAAAAAATAAAATAGTAATACTACAAATATAATAATAATATCATCCATGCTTTTCAAGCAACAACAAATATGGTGCATGCCTATCTTACCTGAACAAGCTAAATTATTAAAATAAGAGAAAAGTCAAATCATCAAACGCTAGATTAATATGGTGTGTTACAATTAGTTGAAAACTTGAAATTATTAAATACTTATTGCTGATATATACCCTGTTGAATCAAAAATTCACATTTAGGTTTTTACAGCTGCTTGCAGCCTGTATTACAGTAGGAATTTTCGGTAAGCTTCTGACCATACAGGAGGTCTCACTATTTCACCTCTCACTTTGAAACTTAGTATACAGTCTCAATATAATTTTATCTTGCTTCCATCAACTTTTGGTAAACTTCTGTGACATTAAACTTTTTATTTACGAAACTAAAATGTTTGTTTTTGGCGGGAATTTCAAATGACCACCTGCAGTGAAACAGCACCAACAGCAGCAGCCAGATCCAGTGTTTGCAGATTCAATAGAAAGAATTAAGGAAGGGTTGAAGGAAGGAAGGTATGAATGAAAGCAGGAATGAAAGCAGGAATGAAGGAAGGAATGAAGGAAGGAATGAAGGATGAAAAAAGGAAGGGGAGGAAGGGGAGGAAGGGAGGGGGGAGAATATACATGTAGATAGATAGATAGATAGATAGATAGATAGATAGATAGATAGATAGATAGATAGATAGATAGATAGTATCTATCTATCTATCTAAGTCTATCTACAAGCAGCTGTTAAAGTGCTTGCACGTTATTTTTTACCATTGAAAAATCATAATTCTGTTCTGACAAAGAGATTGGCAATCCAAGAACAGAAAATATATTTTCAGGTTAATCTCCATATACAGTATCGTATTAAGTTGATCTATTTGGTTGATTTCATGGTCTTAGTCAAAACTGTCTTGTTAATGTTTATGAGCAGTACGCTGGATGTTGTCTTCATGAGAATTGAAATAGGCAGTCAGTGTACCTCGTGTACTAAGTTTAGAGTGAAAATGCTTGTCAAAGATACAGACTTGACGTAAAAAGATAAATCAATTAGATTTTAATTGTACCTCCATCCGTAAGCTCTCCCGCCGGATCCTGCCTGTCTCTTCCCGAGTCCACCAATGATCCCACCAAGGCCCCCGAGTCCCCCAAGGCCAGCTCCGAATCCTCCTGGAATATCTCCTCCGAGCGACTGAAGGGTTATGATGAAGGGAAGAAAGTCCCGAGAAACTGTACTTGTTGCGATGTCCAAGAATGTCTGGTTTCCCGTCAGTACTTGAGTCTGAGCACCAAGACTGTCGCGCACCTGGATATCGAAATATTGTCAAATTTTAATTACAGCTGTATAAGTCCTTTTTCTTCACTAGTAGCTAAGCATCAATGCTGCATCATGGTTGAATGAAGAAAGCATATTTTCTAGTGATGCACGGATAGTGAAAATAGCCGGATACCGGATAATCCAGCAACACCAACTGCCGGATACCGGATATTAACCGGATAGTTGGAACTGGATAGTAAACATCCGAAAAAGAAGTTTTTCAGCATTCAAAGTTGATGATAAATATTTTTTCTGAGAGCCGAGAGATAATCATTTCCAGCGGGGGGGCTGTTCCTCTGATTGAATGTTTTTCGTTATGCTCCGTAACTGAATTTAAATTTGAAGATGGTTACATCATGTTTTTGACTCTCTTCTTGTAACATTCTTTCATTTATTATCAACATTTTTCTAGCTTTTCCCTTATTTTTGAGCATCCCAGATATCCAGTTCTGACACCCTAATTCTGCCGGATACCGGATATCCTGCAAATTCCAATATCCGGCCGGATACCGGATACCGGATACCTTGCCGGATATCCGTGCACCCCTAATATTTTCTCTAATTCATCAGACTGGAAATTAGCAGATTGGATGAAGATATCTTGGGACTCATATGGAGCAGCTACCACAATTTTGTAAAAGGTCGAATATGATAGGTCTATCAATTACAAGGTCAAATGCATAGTTAATAAATAATCTGCAGCGAACACGAATAATGTAATCAATCACCCTCTAATTAAAGAAGTCAAAGGCATGTTCACAATTTAAGTATTGTCATACAAATCTAATACAAAGACAATTTAATGGTATCACCGTATTTGCAGGGAAAACTTTTTTTCAATAAAAAAACAAAAATTTAGGCAACTAACCACTTGTGGAGTAGTGGCAAAGAGAATGCTTCCCAATTCAGATGGATTTGAACTACTGCACACTTGATTTTGGAAAGCATCCGCTGCCTGTTTTTCTTGAGGTGAAGTATCTGTTTTGAATAATGAAGAAAGACCGCTTGTCCGGTCGCAGAACACTTCCCGGTCTGGTCTGCGTATCAACTGCTTTTGCATGTCCACAAACTGAAAACAACAAAAGTTAACATTGTGAATAATTAACATGAATTATAAATGATACCTCCGAGTTCTTTCTTCACATTTTTAAAAATTTACTCACCCTGACAGTGTCGATTCTGGTCGCAGCAAGAACGTTGATCGTTGCGTCATCCAATCCGTATGCACTAAGGATACCGTTGTAGTGGCCCTGAGAGGCAAAAAGTTGACCAAAGGTCACATCTGGAAAAATATGATCAGTTTATATTACCCATAAGACAAGTAAGTCTACAGGAAATCCAGGAGAATTCCTCTGAACGCTTTTATGGAGGCGAACAATTTAATAATCAGAGGGGGGGTTGGAGTTTTCCTCGGCAGGAAATTATTTATTTCACGGTATTGGGTGGCATTTATTTCAAGCATCCCAAATCCCCAAAGATTCATTCCTAAATCAAACATTACCTTGTTAAGAAATACCCCCACGAGAAATTATTTAAAGACTGCCCAAAGAGAATTTATTTATTTCGCCAACACTAAGCAAGAAATTATCTAAATCATACTTCTTCTGCAACAGGTTACAGGAATAAACACCTAAACTATAACTACTTACAGCTGTAGTTGTAAGACTTCAGAAAGGGTTTTCAAATAGAGTGGCTATATAATATTTATATATATATAAAACAAGATGAAGAAGTAGAAAAAGAAGAAGAAACATAAAATGAAACCGTAGAAATGATGAAGAATGAAATTTATAGAAAGTGAAGAAGTCTAAAGAAAAGAAGAACAAAGAAGAGGAAACAGAAGAAGTATCAGAAGAAGCAGAATGAAAAAAGAGAAAAAATACGAAGAGAAGAAGAAGCAGAATGAAAAAGATAAAGAGAAGAAGAAGCAATAGAAGCAGAGAGGCGATAACGGGAAAAAAAATAAGCAGAAAGAGAAATAGAAAAAAATAGAAATTAAAGGAAAAAGGGGACATCAAAGAGACAAGGAATAGGATACAAAGAAAAAAGAAGAAATATAGCAAGGGAAGAATAGAGGGAAAAGAAATGGAATGAAAGAATAAGGCGAAGATCGAAAGAAGAAGATAAAAGGAAAATAAAGACAAATTGGGAAATTAGGAAAAAGAAGGGGAAGAAAAAGAAGACAATTAAGAAAAGAAAAAGAAGACAAGAAGAAGACAAATGGTAAGGAAAAAGGGAAGGAGAGAGGAAGAGAAGATGAGGAAGGAATTGTAAAAAAAGATGAGAGAAAAGGAAAATGACCCAAGAGAAGAAGAAGAAAGATAATCAAAACAGTCGAAGACATAGCTATGGTATAATTCCCCTGCCCTTTGCCAAGTCAGGTTCTGGGATCTCAACACTTTGTAATTCACCAGACAATTTGTTACATTTTTTCTCGTGTAATTTTATATGTAATATAGCTACGTACCTGTAACTTGTACATTGACCAGGTTGAAGACTTTCATGAGGTCGGCGAAGGCATTTGCTCCCCTTTGCAATTGTTGCCACTTGTCAGGCGACACCAGCCACTGGCCAATGTTGATTCTCCCATCTGATTGCATGTATTGGAAAACTCTGCAAAAAGATACTATCAGTTACACCCTGATTGTTTCGAGGGTACGGGAATATACACCACGAAGGACTCCATACACCACGAAGCCGAAGGCTGAGTGGTGTATGGAGTCCTGAGTGGTGTATATTCCCGTACCCTCGAAAAACGAGCAGGGTGTAACGGTTTTATCCTCAGACTTCTTGTTTTATTGATGCCCATAGATTATCTTGCAACTGAGTCTGAAATGTCTTTCAGTAACAAAAGCAACAGCATTGTGACGTCATCACTAGTGCTGTCACCTTGATGATGTCACAATGGCTCAAACAATGGCATTGTGACGTCATGACTATTGTTGCTACAAGGATGACGTCATAACAATCCTATGGTTGCAATTGTGACATCATTGTTTATCTCATACACCCTGTCTGGTGACGACAGACAGGGTGTACGGTGTCATACACCGCGGCTCTCAGCCAATCAGAATCAAGGATTCACACTGGACTGAGGATAAAATATAATATTTATTATATTTATGATTTACTTGGCATTATTTGCTTGCATGCAGTGAGGCACAATAAACAAGCCACTGTGGGATATATACATCTGCAGGATCCACAGGCTTCCAACTGATGTTTTCTTCATATATTTCAAGCCAAAAGTGCCAGAAAAACCATGAGGGTGATTCTCTTGAACTTAATTTGGTTAGGAGCATCTCTTGGCAAAGGCCCTGACTTGGTATAAATTGAAATTAAATGACATCAAAGCATAAGCTTAAAAAAAATAAAAAATTGTGTATAACCTCAGTATATACAGTATAATTTCATCTATATATATAACTCCCAATATATACATAAACAGTAAAATAATTTAAGGAAATGTAAAATAAAATTCTGACCTCAGCAGCTCCTGGGAGGCACTGTTCAGCTCGGTCAGGCTCTCTCTGCTGTACCTCATGCCCTCCAACAGTGGAGCTAGGGAGTTGAACTGCTCATTGCCAGCTATCATGTCCACATTATCCAGGTTGGAGAGGACTTGTAGCATTCCCATTAGACCATTTAATATTGTGTCCACTCCGAACTCTACACTTCCCAGCTGTGTTTGAACCTGCAGTTAACAAATAGAATTGTATAAGAAATTAGGAGAAAATTAGCACCTTATGAACAGGAAGTTTGTTGTATTTGTTGGAAAGGGCCATTGCAACTAAGGACAAATATTATGGGCTGCATTGAGTCAACGGATAACTCATCCTGTAGGAAATTCCTAAATATGACAGCCAGCTCAATTAAATAAGGCCTACATTACAATTCAATTAGGAATGCAGGCATTTTCATTTCTTCTTGTCTGTTTTGTTTTGCAGATAAGTTAGACACTTGATAAAGAGGGGTTGCCACTTGACTTCATATTCATAGTGACATTGTTTATTGTTTCAGTTATTGAAACAAAGGCAAAGCCAAAAGTTAATTGAATGACTGAGTTTGATACACATTTCACCTATAATGGCAGAGTCTTGTGCAAAACACTTCATAAGTCGCCGCAACCAGACCTTCTTGAAACTCCCATGTGATGGATCATAGCTGACTCCATGTAGGTCTGGGAAACATTACTAATAATGGAAGGCTGTTTCTCAAACGCATTTTAAACATTTTTGAAAAGATACAAATAAAACTGTCCAAATTGAAGATCGTGTACTGATTATTGTGATTGATGTGGTGGAATTATAAGTAGTTAATACAAATTGTGACAAAATTCTAGTTAACTTACAAAATGGGTGAACAAGGTGATGTTGAACTGGTCTTGGAAGATATCCGTCATCCGCTTTATTTTTGCTTCTGGAATTTTGCACATGGCAGCGGACAAGTGATCCGTGGTAATCCGGAAATCCCTTGGCAGCGAGAAATATTTGGCAAATTGTTTTGGGTCACACATGACCTGCCGTACATCCACCAAGTTTCCACCAGCCAGCTAAAGTAACAGAGATATGTGAGATGAACAGATTGTCATTTATTATCAACATAAAGATATATATGTATGTAAATTATTATTTCAGAACCAATATCTTTTGACATAGTAACATGGTCAACAAAATCTCAGAACTCAACTACACTTTCAATACATGCAAACATCTTATATACATAAAAGATTAAAAGAACCATTCATTCATTCTGCACATGATCTAGATACAAGATATTGCAGTCGAAGAATGACAAGTACTTACATTTAACTAATAGACATCAATGACCTCACAACAGGCCCAATCTTTTGCGTTGAAATGAATTGTTTTGATAGCATTGAAAGTATACAATATGACCTCACAAATTGCTTATATGAGTCAGAGAGAATAACATGGCATAGATAGGTACAGGGTGGTCAAGAAAAAACTTTACAGTCTTTGGCTTATCAGGCACAACTCAGTGAGTTCTTATGCAATCAGTCTCATTCTTGTAGGAAGTTCAGGTTGATATCTCAGTATCACGTTTCTACTCTTGATTCTAATTTTAATGAGGCGTTATGACAGGAGACACATTTTGATAAACTATGGTAGCTTGCAATTTCTATCAACCTTTTCCTCTTTCAAGCTCCTCACAAGAGTGAGTGTCACACGAAGAGAGCTGAAATCCTGGGACCACACCCTTCTGAAGGACTCTCAGTTACTGTTAGAATATGAAAGCAATGCTAAAATATATGACTTTATGGCAATGCCGTGCATTCGGGACAGCAAGATGTGTGAAAATGGCCTTTTTTAAATTTCTGCGAAATCGTAGCTCACGATTACACATCATGTCCCAGGGACACAAACTACAGACAATATTTTGCCATGACTATCCTCTTTATATTAGAAAAGATTGGATAGCAATGACAGACTAATATATAGAACTATGCCAAAGAAAGTTTTTTCTTGACCACCCTGTAATATGACCTCACAAGGAACATTTCAGTCCATTTCTGTATGCACTTGACATTCATCGACTGTGAGACCTATTATACAAACACCTTTTATCCTTTCTCTTTACGTGAGATAAACATCCACACAGACCCTAAAATAATGTGTCTAAAACCCCACAACATCCAAACTTATCATCTGTGAGGGAAAAAAAATTCATTCTAAGTTCAGTTGACTCAGAAATTTCATTTTTGCTACTCTCTTTACATACACGTACGTTTTCACTATAAACATAATCTTACTAATTCTTAGTATTAAACTAATAAACAATAGCTATTAGCTGGGCCCCATTTAAGCATGTAATTCACAAACGGAACTTCCATTTCGGGTATCTGGGAGTAAAATGGTAGTTACGGGAGTTATGCTGGGTCAGGGGGAGTTGTGGGAGTTATGTATTAGTTAGACACCGATTTGGAGGGTTCTAACATGCATTTTTGTCAGTTAGATCCCGACCGAAGGAGGGATCTAACTGACAAAAATGCATGTTAGGACCCGACAAAGAGGTGTCTAACTGACTTAGACATCATATGCTTCTTCTATTGTACATTTTAACTTATAATTTTTGCAAAATAAACAATAATCTGATTGTTTGTTTGCTGTTGTAAACAGAGTTAATCCCTAGCCGGGCGCTAACACACAAAATTGTCAGTTAGATACCAGCTTTTCCAATGGTATAAGTATCTTGGTGATGTCTAACAGGAGTTAGCAGAAATTATGCGAGTTGGCAGGAGTTACCGGGAGTCAGTGGAAGTAGGCGGAAGTTTGTGAGAGTTACCGGTGTAACCAGGAGTTAGCGGGACTTAGCGCAAGTTAGGGGAGTTACAGGAGTTCACGGAGTTAGTGCACATGGGAGTTAGTGGGAGGATACGGGAGTTAGTGGGACATAGATTTCCGGGGTAACATGCTTAAATGGGGCCTCAATAGACTTCTACAAGTTTCACTACATTCAAATTTGTTGTCGGTGCAAATAAAAGGTCCATTCACACAGAGCCTTCAAGGCTCTCACACTGCATTTACACTTTCACTACGTTTTCGCTACGTACTCTCTAACATGTTCTTCGTGTTAGAAAAGAACCATTCACTTCAACATACAACTACAAACACATTTAAAATCAAATTATGAGGAACAGGAACAATAAATTATGATGAAAAAAAAAGACGTACCATTAACTGGAACCGTTTTGGAAACAGCGCATTAATAATTTGTGGACAAAACCAATAGCAAAGTAAGCAAAGCAAATTGCAAAATAGCAAAATAAAATAATAAAATTTACTTTTAATATTCTCTCATATCCATAACTGTTTTCTGTTTTCATTTTTTTGGCTTTTGTTATCATAAAGTGTATAAGTCACTATCACATTTCTTTAATAATTTTAAAATTCAATATTGTGGAAAAGAATTCATTAAGGCCTTCATTTTCAAACTTAGGCCTATCAACGATTTGACATTCCGATGAATTTGCTTCAAGTTTTCTCTTATTGATCAATGAAACAAGAAGAACCCTATCAGTGTGCCTTGGTGGCCCAATGTCGGCCCAAAGCTGGTCCGATGCTGCTGACATTGGACCGACGCCGGGCCGACGCCGGACCGCCAAGACACGCTGACAGGGAAGAGAGGCAAAATTAATTTGGACAACAAGTTACTGCAAAGGACAACATTATGGCAAGCCAAGTTTACAAGTGCCAATGATGATGTTGCAAACAAAATTAGACAAATGACAAATTTTCTTTGATCAAGACCTACCGGTAGATTGGCAGTTCGTATTTTTGCGTTTAAAATGGCCCGCGCTGTTTCTTTGGACATGACTCCGAGAGTGTTCTCCAACTCGTAACCTATGGAGTCCGGATGTTTGATTGCATCTCTGACTTGTGTTTCAGATTCTAAAAAGAGAAAAGGTTGTATGATTGCAGTAAATGTATAACAGGTAAATTTACTTCTCCTATTACTTCATTGGAAAATTGAGTTTGTTCAAATTGTAATATAAATGAAATTGAAGATGAAAAACATTTTTTGATGACTTGTACATTGCACACTGTTCAAAGAAATATTTTGTTTGAGAATTGTGGATTTATTGACAATTTTGCAAATTTGGATGAGTTAGACAAATTCAAATCTATTTTAAATTGTAAACAATTATGTACATATCTGGCAAAATTTATAAAGAATGCTTATAAATGTAGGAGATGAGGATTTTTAATTGTTCATACTGATGTTTTGCTTTGTTTCTGCATGTGTTTTTCTTGGCCACCTGCTGATTTGTAGACCTTAGAGTCGGGCAGTGTAGACTGCATGCAGGTCACTTTAATAAAAAATATTTGACTTGACTTGTATATATGTCAACAGAAATAGGAACTATAATTTTAATCCAAAATATGTACCATATTTCCTCGATTACAAGCCCGGGCGTTTATTGTTTTACAGGGTCTAATTGCCCCGGCGTTAATACGAGACAGGCGTTCTATTTGAGACCGGCGTTTATTGTTTTAAACAAGATAGCAATCAAGTAACATCTGGGTATGCAAGGGTAGGCAGTGATACGCACGCAAGTAAACCTTGCGTGGAAACACCTGGGCAGCATGCAAGGCAGTCAATTAGGGTAGTCTATAGTAGCTGACCCGGCGTGTAATTGAACCAGGCTTCTATTATTTTACCGTGGGCCCCTTCCCCGGCCTCTAAACGAGACAGGCTTCTATTTGAGACCAGGCTTCTATTCGAGGAAATACGGTAGTGTTTTAATCTAATGTTGCAGGCAGAGGAGCTAATGAGCAGGATATGATTAGTGAACTTGAGGCTTGTGTCAGTGATGTAAGATCGTGGATGCTAAGACATAGACTTAAGATCAACGACTCAAAGACCGACTTCATGCTTCTTGGTACCCGTCAGCAGCTCAAGAAAGTAACTTTTAATACTATCAGAGTGGGTAATTCTGACATTGTGCCAACAAAGTCAGTACGTAACCTAGGTGTTATTTTCGATCAGCTGATGAACATGAGCTATCATGTCAATAATGTGTGCAGACGTGGATATGCCCAACTCAGAAGAATACGACAAATAAGGAGTTGCCTACTTAGAAAGTCCACTGAGAGTCTTATCCACTCATTCGTCACAAGCAACATCGATTACTGCAATGCGTTGCTGTTCGGTGCACCGAAGTATGTTATCCAGAAGCTTCAAAGACTGCAAAATGCTGCAGCGCGGGTTGTCTGTGGTGTGAGCAAATACTCTTCAATACGTCAGGAAATGAAGGACCTGCACTGGCTTCCTGTGGAAAGCAGAATTAACTACAAAGTCGCCCTACTTGCATATAAATGCATTCATCAACTTGTGCCTGATTATCTGAGTGACCTTGTCCAAGTTCAGGCGCCCAATAGGTCACTGAGATCAAGTGACAAATTGTACTTGAAGTTACCTGCGAGTCGGACGAAGACCCTGGGACCAAGGGCGTTTACCCATGCAGCGCCATCTGTCTTCAACAGCTTACCAGATGAGATCAGACTGCTGAATAACTTTGATTTGTTTAAATCAAAACTTAAGACTTTTTACTTTGTGAAATCGTATTAAATTTTTCACTGATATGGTGTTACGACCATTTAAAGACATTAATTATTGAATTTCCATATTTTATTTTATTTCATGTAAAGTGTGGCAGAGTACAAATGTATTGCAGCACTGTAAATTTAAATAAAGTGTTAAAGTGTTAAAGTGTTAAATTTGACAGCGCAAAGAATAATTTACAAAGACTCTGAAGTGCTGAGGGTTAGATGCCATACATGCAGCCGATGTTATAGATATTAAAATGGATTTCTTGATCTGGTCTATAATATATTTCTTTGAAAAATGCACAACTTTTGCTATTTCTCATCACATTTGTTAAGGTTATGTTATACACTCGTAACAAAAAGGTTTTATATGGAACGTTTAAACGGTTCCGCAAGCTGGTATAGATGTTCATTATTCAACTTTTAAAAAGGTTGCAACAGCAAAACAAAAACGAACACTTTAAGATAATCCAGCTGCACTGAACTCCCATAATGGAACCCTTTCTCCAAAGTTGGGAGCATAGGGCTCCATCACTCTAAACTTAGAGCCCAACGGGTTTACAAAATTATGCATGTGGTGCCCTCTTGAATCCATAACAGAAACTACAATCGAGCACACACTTGCGTGTGAGCTCTAAGAGATTTCAGATGCACAGCAACTACCTCTTTTTCTAAGTGAAATGCAGTAGCGACTTTGTCCGTTGAATTAGGTCTAGAATTGAATATTAAATAACTTTTAAATGGCCAGTTTATTGTTAGAATGTTGCTATTGCTGCAAAGTGGTACTTGTTGTGGAACTTTTTTTTGGCAGAGTCATTATTTTTCTACCCGGGAAATAGTCCCTGTTTGGCAGCCAAAGCTTGTCCTGACCACAACATACATTATTTGTGAAGTTGTAACAGAAAGATAAACTCTCCTCTGGTGTGACCGACATAATTAACTGTTGCATGTTTGTCAAAGCAATTGAAGGAATGCTTTAGTGTTTCATTGTTGTCTGTTTCTTGTTTCAATTACTTTCTTTGGAGAAAACCATAAACTATCATTTAAATCATGCTGGAAAAAGCTGTTAAAGGATTTGAAAACTTAAGAATTTTATGGTACTCATTGGTAGCCATGTGCACTCATTGATCGTTTAATATTATACAGATGTTGACTGATACGAGGGCAACAGTGCAATCTGTTTGACCCAAGGGAGTGACAGTCACCTAGCTGTTTCATGAGGCCGTACCAACACCAACTTCTGTACAGCCATCTTGATCAGCAGTCAGCCTCAATGTGAATTTTGTGAACTGATCCCCTCTGAGAGGGCAACAGTCTTTTCTGATCCCTGTCATGTGACGTCATTCTGACCAATCACAGAAGAGGAATTGCATTTGAGGTGTAACAATGTTTATTACAATTTGTTTATATCTTGCTGGCAGCTCAGCTGTGCATATGAGCGCAAGTGATGAGGTCCCTCTACCTGGACATGACCTGACCTACTTGAATATTGATATATAAGTCAGCTGGAGGTCATCCGATTTCTGGCAGACTCTCCAGCTGTGCTGTTCATTTAGAGTCTGTGAGCAGACTGGGCTCCATCATAGGTCCTTCCCACTAGTATTGAACCATTTCAATTCAGTTGAACCCTTAACAAAATGTTTCGACTGTGGGTTTTTTATATATATATCATCAACAACCTCTTGTGTTGAGGGTGTACGGTGTCAAAGTATATTCTATTCTATTCTATTCTATATATTGCCTCATTTCATTCCATGGATAAGCACTGACCTTTTTAGTGCATGTTTGACAAATTTATGGCAAAGGACATAGATCAAGATAGGAGTTACATTTTCCCAGTGCCACGACAAACACAATCAATGTACTAACATACAATCGAACCAATTATGGTGCTCCGCCTCTGGTTTAAAAGTCCACAATAAAGTAAGAATGACAAAAATAAAGGAAAATGGAGATAGTGGTACTTACTTATAAAGCTTTTAACGGAAGGTTCCGCTAAGATGTCGGACACGGAACCGACTACTCCACTGGTTTTTGGTAAAAGATCTAAAATTCTCCCCGTGCCATTGGACATCAGGTCTATCACTGTCCCTTTTAACTTTTTGACTCTGAAAGAAGACAACAGAATTATCCGCGAGTTAAGAAGGTGACTCATACAGTTATCACAAAATATCTAATATGTCAAAATTATTATTTCTTATATTGTTACTCGCTTCTTTTATACAGGAACAACAATGTTAAAATATAACATAAGTTCACCGATATCATATTAATGACAAGGTGACCCTTCTATTGAAACACCCCGTCAAAGCATGTCGCGAATCACCAATAAGAATATGCACAATTTTAAAACGCATGTGACATTCAAATTGAGCTTTTAAGACGCTTTTTTGTGTCATTTTGAAAACCACCATTTTTAAGAGCATCAAAATATTTGGCTCCTAAAACCATTGGATTTATATCCAGACCTGCAAAAAAATTCACTAAAAATTGCAATAGTTACCTTTCGCTAGATACCTGTCCATCGGCATCGAACTCCAGATCTCCCCGACACCCATTATCTAAGTTGCATACAAAACTTTGTATAAAATTTAAACCCCCTGAACTTGGTAAAACCCATGGCTTGAATTTACCTGGAACGAAAGGGAAATAAAAATTTTAATTAATGGAAAACAATGAATTTACTGTAATGCAGTTTGAGTGTTTATGACAAAGAACATAAATTGCAAATAACGAGGTACATTTAATGAGACTTGAACTTTTGGAATTTCTTTTTTAAATTGTGCAACATATAGGATGGGTAAATGAACGGTTCTCATTACCAATTTTTTTGTGCGTGGAAAATAACGACTTTGTTATATTCATTGTTCAGTAAATTAGAGTGGCACAATTGCTAGCAAGGGAATGTGGGGTAGTGGCAAACCTTTTTTATGCGTTTCCTCAAAACGTAATGTATTTCCATCTGGGTTTTTTTAAATTAAAAATCAAAATACGTCATATTGGCATTTTTTTTGGAAAGTTATACGTAAAAGCACAATTTGCACACATATTAGGTAGGCTTATACTACTTCCTCAGTTGGCAGGAAGCAGATTGAATTCAAGTTTCATCCTCATTTTACCAAGTGCTTTGTCTTTTTGGAAATGTGATTGAAGCTCCAACAACTCAAGCAGCCTAATGAATGATCAGCAGATAGCTTATAAGCAAAAATCTAATGTGTAGCCATGGATGTTGGTCATAGTTAATTAAATAAGTCACAAAGCGTAAATGAAGTTGAAGCTAAAGGTATCAAAACGCTTAATTTTGCAGACCGCACTTACTTTGCAGATTGGCGGTCCACTAGAATTATTATTTTCAATTTGCAAACTGGCTTTGCCACATCATTGACAGTTTTCTGTTGGTCTTCTTATCTGCTTATTTGATGAAGAACCTTAAGTCATTTAATTAGTTTGTTTATCGTCACGTATGCTGCTAGATATGATAAGCAGTGAATCAACTGATTGACTATAACTGACACAAACCAAACATTTCTAAGCTAGTAACATAACACAACCAAACTGAAAGTTAATTATGAAACTGTTTGGACCGCCAATCTGCAACAGCTATAATGCGGAGTGATAATCCATCTGATGTTATTTTCCATGAAATATTAATAAAGCGCTCACAGTTCTACACATGTATATTATGCATGATGCACCACTTGTAGTAAGGAAGGTTTTTTTTACTGCAGACTCCCATGGGAGTCCAACAAATGTTGCTGATTATAAAAAGCAGGAGGAAACATGGAGTGATGGTGCATTTTCTTTTTTATTTGTCAAAAAAAAACAATTGCTCGAAAGGTTTTGATATTTCATAATGAAATTCGTTCAGATCTGTACAACACTGCATGCTGGATACCCCGCATTCCCCTAAATAAAAGTTACAGATATGCCAATCTATCCTCTCTATCTGTCTACCTATAATATACTTCTATAAATGAAGCCATGTGAATATCTATCTATAGTCCATCTAACTGTCTGTCTTAGACTATCTAACTGTCTACATGTGCATATATATTAGGCTCTAAGTAATATCTATCTGTACTGTCCATGAATTGTATACTATAGCACAGGCGGAATGATCACAATGGCTTAGCAGTTCTAGAGATAGAGAGGAAGGTGTATGGCTCAAGTGCCGCCTGGTGGAGTGCAAATATAGAAAATTGATTAAAATTGCTCAAGGAGCAGCCTTTCACAACATTCTTGTTGTTTCTGAGAGATAATAGTCTCTCAGCTACACTTAGAGATGATTTTCAGCTACACTTAGAGATGATTTTCACCCACTACACTGCATTTAGACTCGCATTAAACCTTGTTTGGCCAATCTTACCTATGTGTGCACCCATATCAGCATACATCACAAGGGAATTCCCTTTGACAGCCAATCAGAATTTAGGAGACCACAGAGCCATCTCTTGATTAAATTGGAACCTCAGTCTGCCCTTTGGTGAGCATACTATAGCCTGTTTCCCAGCCACCACAAAACAGGCCTGGTGGCCATGGGATATCCCAAGAATACTATTTATGGCAACTTCTGCAAATATGACCGCACACGACGACTGTCATTTTCCCATAGGGGGAGCTTGAGCAATACACCTTAGTATAATATAACAGAATAAGGGCAAAACATGTGAACCCTGCCTGTGACTATATAATCATGGTTTGATACTTGCTATTTATTTTTTATTTCATGGCTTTTCATAGTTCCTTGACTCTGCTTCATCAGAAAATTAGCCTGATGTTATAGGTAAGTTATAAAATGCATACCTGAAAAAATAGTGGTTTTTTATTTTGGGAGTGTCTGCACATAAATTTCTTTCTATTTCTGACTGGGGAGTCTCCTTGTCCCATTGAATGATTGAGGAAAAGCAATAAGGAAACTTCAAATCACTCAAGACTCAGTCATGTTTAATTTCAAAAATAATATACTTTTTATTTATTTATTTATTTATTCTTTTACCTTTTTTTATTATGTTTTATGTAATCTCATGTTTATGAGGAAAAGCTATATTATAATTCTTTTGTCTTATTTCGATCATACCAATTTTCACAATCAAACATGTTACATGTAGTATAGTCAGACTGTTATAGTCGTATAAATATATATTTGGCCTATAAGGATAGTCTTAATGTGATGACCACCCAACCATTTATGGGGTTGAACCCTTGGCTGGTTTCAGAGCACTGTTTCTAAAATACTGCAGTCCATGACTTGCAGTAGGGCCTAATATGTACCAAACAAAATGTTGCTGCACATGTGTGCAAAATTTTTCCAAAATTATTTGAATTTCAAACAATAAATCTATAGGACATGTTAATTTGGTCTGATTTAATTATTATATATAGCATATTTATTCACAGATTGTGTACATTTTGTAAATATATGGGAGTAATAAATAAATATAAATATTTCATTATAAAAATTAAAATTATGATTAAAAAATGCAAATATTGCATTATAATTGCTCGAAAATTTGGTTTTATGGTGCACATAATATGTATTTTTATAAATAAAAAGTCTGTAGTAAAATTCTTGTAAAGTGTGAACTGTGAAGGGTCCATGCAGATCATAATACTGACTGTCACATGATGACTAAATAAATCACTTGCTTCAACTAGAAAAGGGTGACACACATATATCACATGTGTACAGGCAACAATTCATGAAATGAAAAGAAGTGGCCTTAGCTTTAGATATATCTAGATGCAGAGGGGAGAATAAAAATATTTCGAAAAGATGAATATTTCATTTATCATTGGTGTTATAGTTGTATTTGTAAAGAATTAGAGATGGTCTAATCTTTTTTCCATGAATCCTTCAAATTAATTTTTACCATTCTTTAGAAAAGAAAAAAAAAGGTTATTTTACGCAGTTGCCCTGGCAAATGCAAGGCTTGCAATCAAGTTCCTTTTCAGGCTTTTGGGCAAAGAATTGCACCTGCATGGGCAGCTGAATTGCAAACAATTTAGGAATGGGAAGGTCCAATGTGGTCTGCTAAGCTGTGAGGGGATGGCATGTATTGGTTATGGAAATCTGTTTTAAGACCATTTCGTAAAAACTTCATTATTTACTACAAGTTTTGAATATCATTATTGTATGTTACACTTAAAATTATGCATATACCCATAATTGTTTATATATACTTACATGTTTCTTTTTTGACTGGAAGTGCACCCTGCCGCACTAAAATAACAAAACTGAATAAAAATAGAGGCCAGAGCACCTCCAAGAATAATGTTATCTGAAAGAAAAAAAAAAAAGAAAAGATTTACATACCAATATGCCTATATAACATGATCAAATATATATCACATATAGTTCAAATACAAATTATCCTGTCAAATCAATCATTATGGCCTATCTATTTCAACAGAAAACCCTGTATTTGAAGTTTAGCCAATTGAGCAAATATGTTATCAAACAACAAGGTCAACAATGGTTTACCAATAATCAATCAAATACAAAATCAAACTGAACTTTCACCAAAAAAGTTTCGTAATGTTGTTGTCAGAAAGTTAAATTCATCTGAATAAGTTGTTTATTATCGTTTTCATAGCTACATGTTTTTCAAGTTTGCAATTTGCTTCATTCCAAAACTGTGATGTCAGAGATTAAGTTGAATAATTTCGTTTATTACAAGCACAGATTTCAGGAAACTGACAGAGTGCATTGACACATGGTTGATGTATGTTTCACTTGTTTGGCCTGCCCTGGCTGAAAGATGCTTCAATGAACTGTAACTGAACCAAACAGACTACTTAGCCAAAAAGGAGAGTTGCAATTACTGACAACAAAAGTTGTTTGAAATTGTGATGACTGGTGTCTTGTGATAAATAGCAACACATTTGGTTTGGAAAACAATGAGACTCTTTTGTTGAGGTGCAAAACTCGGCTTAAGCATGCGTTGTTTGTTGTGGTTGTACACATAGATAGTAACATTGCCTGGCAGCTTTAAATTCCTTTGTCATTAACTGTGATGTCAAACTCTGAACTGATATGTCACAGATTGAAGATTGGACCAATCACATTGACAGATACCCGATGACGTCACGGTTTAACTGCAAAACGAAGTTTTCAAAAAACACATAGCTATGAAAACGATAATAATCAAATCAGGAAAAATAAAACATCAGAAAAAGATTCTGTCAATTCAATGTTAAATCATAATCAAATAAACGTTGAATATATTACGAAGATTTCCAATATACTCAATCAAAATACAATTTTTAAAAAATTGTCTTAACGTATAATCAGAATTTTAGCCTACTGTAAGTTGAAATGATTATGACATTATTTGTTAATAGAATAAATTGTAGAATTTCACTAAAAGAATTAAATTGCAGCTATCTGACATGATATTACTGCCTGTAAACTTGATATA
Organism: Platynereis dumerilii; assembly: GCA_026936325.1. Classification (NCBI taxonomy): domain Eukaryota; kingdom Metazoa; phylum Annelida; class Polychaeta; order Phyllodocida; family Nereididae; genus Platynereis; species Platynereis dumerilii. Next base: position 4,123,030 of record JAPTHN010000023.1, on the reverse strand, counting down.
TATAAAGTCTGGACTGTTGCACTATGAAAATGGCACTTTGTGAATAATCATACTGACGATTTGTCATGATCATACCCAATACTTTCAATATTAATTTGATTTAAGGAGACTTATCCCGCTTGTTGGTGACAGCCAAACGAAAGGATTATACATCTGATTTTCACTTTAAAATCAGTTCTTGGGAGTTAAAGGAGGCTAATCTCTCGTGTTGGTGACAGGCAAACAAAAGGATTACGCATCTGATTTTTACTCTAAAATCAGTTATGAAAAATTGAATGGCCTTCTCTTGATTATGACATAATCAAACAGCCTCTTGTTTCTCATGTTGAATGAAGAGAAGATGACACTTCATCGTCTACTATGACACTCACACACAGAGTGCCAATATCTGTTTGAAGCAACACTTATTTTTTGGATATCAAGTTTACAGGCTGTAATGCATGATATAAATTCTATATATATAATTGAAAACTTACAGGTTTTCTTTGGCGACGTAAAATATCCCGCCACAATAGCAGACGAAGTTCGGCTATTGCTTCAGACATTTTTGAATGCTGCTAGTTCCCCTCCTCTCCTGAAATAAACAAAAAGAAAACTTCAGTTGGAATAATAAACACCAAAAGAATGCAGGAATCATTTGCCACGAGGATTTTAAAACTGTACCGTAATATGGGGTGAATCGGGACAGTTTTGGCCGTTTTTCTGTTATAGAATGGCCACAAATCAACCCAGAAATCGAAATATGGTGTCAAATTGTGTCCAAGCAAAAGGTCTAACTATCCCCCGGAACATCAAGTGATATCATAAATTTCCAATGATCAGGGCTCAGAAAACCACTGTCCCAATTCACCCCTCACTTTGGGGTGAATTGGGACACTCTATTATTTCCACAATCAAAACTCCTTACCTTCTTTGAAAGATTGCAACTTGTGAATAAACATTAGAAAACAAGTTATATATGCACAAAAAAAATTTGAAGAAAATCTGAAATCAATTTCATAGATAATGTGCAGATTTATAAAAATGTGATAAATGACAGAAAACATTTGAAAACTGTAATTTTCTTCAAATTTTGCTCGTGGTTGATAATTCTGGACTAAATCCACTATAGATGATGCCAAGTTCAATAATATTCATCAAAAAAAACACACCAGCACACTCAAATGAAAATAAGTAGGTTTATTTTGTTCAATCTCGAAACTTTGCCATAGACCTGGATCTGAACCCTGGACCAAACAAACACACTCCCATATCTAGTCTTTAATTATGGTCTCCTAAAAACACATTAGACTGATTTTAAAGTTTGCTACAAGTTTGGTGGCTATAGTATTTATACTTCATATGATACAAGCAAAGTTTTGACCAGGTTGTAAAAAAGCATTCCTGCAGCGCCAACTTTAAGGTCCTGCAGCTCCTCACTGCCTGCAGATAGAAGTATGCAATTCTAACACAATATGCGCTGGTATGTTAACTAAACATGTAATATGTGCCAAAAATCAAATTCCTAAGGTAAGTAGAAATAAGTGCTTTTTGAGCATATACAATGTTTCCCTGTTCTGTCCCGATTCACCCCAGTGTCCCAATTCACCCCATATTACGGTGCTATGTCTTCATTTTTGATAGATTTTCAGCTCCTTTTAAGGGGATCAAGAAAATTCCGATGGAAGCACTGGGAGGTCTATTGGTTATTACATCGCGGAAAGTGTAACCCGCCACTTTGCACATATATTCTTTTGACAGTGTCAACCACAGAATGCTTTGTGAAAAACTAAAACTTGCTGGCATTGATAACACCTGGTTTAAGTCCTATCTTGAAGGCCACAAGCAGGTCGTGTGTGTTTTAAAACAATTGTGTATAAAGTGAAAAAGAGATAATTTGTGGTGTGTCGCAAGGCAGTATTCTAGGTCCGTGATGCTATTTGATGTTTTGCAATGACATGTCTACGTGTGTCTCATGTCAGCTTATATTATATGCAGATGATGCTACTTTATTGACTAGTCACTGAGATATCAACTTTGTAACAAGCAAGCTGAGCAAAGAAGTTTCCAACTGTCATCACTGGTTAACAAACAATAATTTATCAATGCATATGGGCAAGACAGAAGCCATTATTCTCTGCTCTAAACAGAAGTGAGGGTTGATTAATAAAATTTCCATCGATTGTGAAGGTCATTCTATAAAACCAAGCAAAGAAGCTAAATATCTTGGCCTATAAATGGATAACATCTTGTCCGGGGAAACTACTGTTTCTCAAATTATTGGCATATGTTTAGCCAAATTCAAATTTCTCTACAGAAATGCAGACGTTCTTGACTTTCAGTAAAGAAAATTACTTGTCTTTGCCCTTCTACAATGTCACTTTGACTATGCCGTCTCTGCTTGGTTTTGGATCTTGACCAAAGGTGCCCAAAAAAGATTACCAGTATTACAGAACAAAATTGTACGATTTATTCTTGATTTAGGAGTAGGACCTAGGTCACATGTTGGTCAAAATGAATTAGATAGAATCGGAATGCTGAGAACTAAAGATCGAGCAAAACAACTAAAGCTAAACCACATGTACAATGTTTACCATCAATTTGCACCAAGCTACATATGTCAGAATTTTAATAGAATATCGCACCGTTATACTGGACACATGGAAAGTAATTTTTTCTTACAAAAACCACATTGAATAGACGATCAAAATTTTAGCTATCAAGGTGTGTTAGCGTGGAACAATCTACCGAAGGCTGTTTAAAAATTGTAAATAGTCAAGATTTATTCAAAGTAAAGGAAAAACAATTCCTAAAAGCACAAGCACACTTAAATGAAATTTCTGCTACTGTTACTCATTAATCAATATTGTATTGTATATATATTTTCAACAGCGTGGATAGCCTTTATTGCATCTTGACGTCATTTTGTTGTCCGGACCACACTGGAAATAAGTTTTTAACTTTTGTGTGCAATCCGAACCGCATTACAACAGTGTACTGCTTACTATTATATATATATGTCTGTACCTTCTTTAATGTGGCTAAATAAAGTCTATCTATCTATCTATATAATTAGTATGTAAATGTATTTTTAAAATTCATCTGGCATCACTAGAGTCCGCCGCTGCATCTTTTACTCAGAGAGCAGCCTATAATATCATACTTAAATTCTTTAAAAATAATTTATGTTTCCCCTATGTTACCAAAATAGAACATTCATGGCATATTTGTGATAAGATTTTAAAAGATTTGTTTAAAATGTATACGAAAATTAGCCTATTTTCTAACATTGAGCCATTATAAAGGAAACTTCATACTTCAATTGTACCCTCTTGAACTAATATTTCTTCAACCATGAATTTCACTTCCCCCTTGAAAACTTGAAAACTACTGCGACATTGCAAAGAATGAAAAATGAAAAAAAAAGTTTATATATATATATGTAGTCTATGTAATGTATCTTCTATGTATATCTTCTATGCGACTTCTATCAATTTCTATCTATCTATCTATCTATCTATCTATCTATCTATCTATCTATCTATCTATCTATCTATCTATCTATCTATCTATCTATCTGTCTAGCTGGCTATCTGTCTAGCTATCTATCTATCTGTCTATCTATCAGCAATGTATCAGTGTATCTATCCAGAATATAGAAAAATCTGTCTATCTATAGATTATCTGAGTTCCAACATATTTGATTAAGTCAGATTGGTTCTGAAATTTCTGTTTGGAGGAATATATATAGTGTTTAAACATATTGGTGGATTCCTTTCTATAAACTGGACAAAATAGAGAATAGATTTCCCTATTTGCTCAATGAGTGCAGTGTTTGAGTTTAATTCTTATCCTTTCTTGAAAGTTCTACAGGCATAGAAACGAAATAGCAGAGTTGTCATGTTTGTTTTGAAGGGTCACTTCAGTTCCAACCAGGTAACGTTGTTTTTGCCTGAAGTTTTCAAGTAGATGCTTCCCAAAAATGCAGCTCTAAATGATTCAAAGGAAGAAATGAAATTATGAAGAAATAAAATAATTTTATAATTGGCTTATTCAATCTGATGACTTTTAACGTTGGTTTAACACTGTGGTAATTTAAGGTGTTAATATGTATTTATATGATTAAGAGCAATGTAAATTATAATACCGAAGCGTGATTATTTTTTTTTTAAGATGCCAAAGTCAAGACAACAAATTGCTTATTTGCTGACAATACACTTTTAAAATTCAGCTCAGGACTGTATATATAATAGATATATTACTTCTTTGAAATTAACTTTGTAATTCAGACTGATATCTGATGACACAAGAAATGATGATTTAAAAACATATGGGTAATGGGTTACGGTGGGTATTTTAAAATAGTTTATCAAGATATCATGGTAGCTATTAATATGTAAATGGCACATCCATGAAATTCGCACAGCACTTGTAGGATTTATAGTATTACCATAACTTGCGTCTTTATTTCATATTCAATGCATGAAAAGCAGTTATGTAACTATTTCAAAAAAATGAAAGACAGATATAAAGAAAGACAGAGAAATGTAGCCTACGGAAAGACAAAATATAATAGATAGATAAATAGACAGATAGATATAGATAGACAGATAGATTGATAGATATTAAATTGATAAATACGATTATAGATAAATACATTATGTAGGATTGATAGACAAGCAGCTAAATAGTAAAAAGGCAGACTTAAAACTGCCAAATTTAAATCTATGTAAGATTGTTGATATTACATAATAGCAATAAAAACAAGAACTTGATTTTAAATGTAGATTAATTGCTCACCGTTATATAATCATCAGCTTAAAATTGATTATGTAACTTTAAATTTGTTATGTCTTCTTGTTGTCTGTTTTGAAAGGAAATGAATCACTTGATAATAATTTAATTTGGCTTGTCAAGGCTAATAATTAGGTATTCCATAAAAATTATAGGTACAGGGTATACTAATGGAGAAATTGAATTTTAAGACGCTTTTGAAGCACTTGATAATAATTTAATTAAACTTGTCAAGGCTAATAATTAGCTATTCCATAAAAATTATAGGTACAGGGAATACTAATGGAGAAATTGAATTTTTAAGACGCTTTTGAAGATGAATATGTTATGTTTTGCTAAATTCAAAACTAAATCATTGATAAGAAGCTGGACCCACTTCACCTAATTTCTTGCTGTGGACTGTTGATGTTGAGACCATCACTGCACAGATTTTTTAGTCCTCTCTTGTGCTCAATTCGCTTCACGAAACGGCCTTTGGCCGTTTCGCTGCACGAATAATATGTAAATGGCAAAACCATGAAATTCGCGTTGCACTTATAATTTTCATAAGACTATTTACTCAAATTTTGCTGTAACTTCTTTTTTAGTTATTTTCTATGCCTTAAAACATAAGAGAGATGGGCGAATGGAGAGACAGTGAGATTGATAAAATGGGTGGAAAGAAAGATAGATAGACAGATCGATAGACAGATAACACTGAAAGTTTATCAAATTTAGATCCATATTAGATTTTTGATATAACATAATAGTCAAAATCAATAACACGATTGTCATACAGAAAAATTGCTCACTATTACATATAATCTGCGCCCTCGCGCAATATTAGTCACTTCGGTGCCTAAAAAACTGATATTGCACTCGGTGCTTTGGATAACTGTAAAATATTTACATTTTCAGACACTTTTCCAAGTAAATATGATACATTTATTTTATAAAAATACGACACTAAATCATTCATAAGAACCCGGTTCCATTTGACCTAGTTTCTTACTTTGGACCCTTGATGTTGAGACCATCACTGCACAGATTTTGGATGATTCCTGTGCTCAGTTCGCTTGCGAAATGGCTGCAGGCGCAAATATAAAATTGTGTTTTTTCTTTGGAAAATGCTGAAATGCGGAGAACAAAATATTTAAAAGCTCCAATTTTCTCTTAGTGAGATTATTCTTATAAAGCGTATTTCAAATATTCCTAGGAGGACACTGATGAACCCACCTTGTTAGATCTTTCACCATATTATGACAACTCAGGTTTTACAGAATTTGTTTTGAATACTTCTAATAATTTTACAGTCCTTAGTTTAAACTGTCAGTCTCTAGCAGCCAAATTCGAAAAATTACAAATATATGTTAACTTCTACAATTCTTCTCATTCCAGACTCGGTGCCATTTGCTTGCAGGAGACATGGCTCACAGCAGACAGTGACCTTTCTCTGTTTCAAATAGAAGGATACAACCTAATTTCATCTGGTAGATCGAGCAGTGCACATGGAGGGGTAGCTATATATATATGTGAAATGTTTAAATTTAATCAAATTGATAAATTCATACACTCTGAAAGTTGGGACGGGCAATTCATAGAAGTTATGTTAGGAAATAATTATCATGATAACACTAAAATTATTATAGGAAATATTTATAGACCTCCTCGTCAAACAATAGAAAATGTTACAACATTTATAAATGAGCTAAATGTAGTATTCAATCATTTTCGAAACAACAAAGATGTGTTACTAACTGGAGACTTTAACTTAAACATCCTGAAATTTAAAGAAGTAAACTGTGTGAATCAATTTCTTGAGTCGGTAATTTCAAATGGTTACATTCCCAAAATTACTTTTCCAACGCGTCTAACTGAAAGAAAGGGAACTTTAATTGACAATTTTTTCATTAAAATATCTGATAGACTTAATAATATTAAAGCTGGTATCATCATTAATCAAATTTCTGACCATCTGCCTTACTTTATAAGCTTAAATCTTTTAAACCGAAATCATGAAAAGAAAAAGTATGTTAAGATTACAACTTATAATAATACCACAATTCTTGGCTTTAAAACTGAATTACAAAGTCCATCTACTGCACAACGACTAAATGAAATTTTGGGCCAAACACCTGACATAAGCTATGATCGATTAAATTCTATTCTACAAGATTTAGTTCATAAATATTTTCCGACAAAATCTGTTCGATTCAATAAGTACAGACACAAAAAAAGTAAATGGATAACTGCTGGAATTCTAAAATCTATAAAATATAAAGATAAGTTGTACCACTTACTAAAATCTACTGACACAATTGATCCTAATTATAATAGTAGGAGACTAAATTTTCAGACTTACAACAGGATTCTTAAAAGTAGTATCAGAATTGCAAAGAAAAATTATTATCATAACCAATTTGAAATGTTCAAGAGTGATATCAGGAAAACTTGGTCAACAATTAATGAAATAATGAATAAAACAAAAAAGAAGCAAGAGTTCCCTGAATTTTTCTTAATAAATGGCAATACAACTTCTGACAAAAGAGTGATTACAAACAAATTTAATCAATATTTCGTAGAAATTGGACCAAAGTTAGCAGAAGGAATACAGATGCCTATAAACAAATCGTTCAAAGATTACATGAAACAGCCAATTCTGGAGTCATTTCAATTCACAAAAGTAGATACGATAACACTGATAAAAGTAATTGATTCTCTTAAGCCAAAATCTAGCTATGGACATGATGGAATTTCGAATAAACTACTAAAAATTGTTAAATTTGAACTTGCAGATACCTTGAAAGTCTTAATTAACCAATCAATAGAACATGGTGCATTTCCTAAACAGTTGAAAATAGCTAAAGTTACACCTCTCCACAAGAAAGACAATGATCAACTATTTTCCAACTATAGACCTATTTCTATTCTTCCAAGTATATCAAAGGTCTTCGAGAGAATAATGTATAATCAAATATATGACTTTTTCACCAAAAACAAAATTTTCTACAACAGCCAATATGGCTTCAGGCAGTCACATTCCACAGAATTAGCAGCTTTAGAATTAATAGACAGAATCATTTATGAAATGGATAACAACAGAAGTCCAATTAACATTTACTTAGATCTCTCGAAGGCCTTTGATACACTCGATCACGAAATTCTGATGTTTAAGCTGTCACATTATGGAATTAGAAATACCTCGTATGATCTTTTGAAAAGTTATCTGACTGATCGAATGCAATACGTACAAATGAATGATATTACTTCTGAATTTCTTGAAATAAAATGTGGAGTCCCTCAAGGATCCATACTAGGCCCTCTACTTTTTATAATTTATGCAAATGACTTAATCAATGCTACTGACAAATTTCATCCCGTCATATATGCTGACGATACAACACTTTCAGCCACTTTAAATGTTTTTGAAAATGACCATGTAACAACCGCAAGTATCAATGACGAATTAAAAGCGATAACTGAATGGCTGAAATTGAATAAACTTTCTTTAAATATTAGTAAAACAAAGGCAATGGTGTTCCATTCAGCCAAACGCACAATTTCATTGCCAGATCTTGTAATGGAAGAGACTCCAATAGAATTTGTAAATGAGTTTAACTTTCTGGGCCTTATAATTGATAAAAATCTGAAATGGAAACCACATATAGATAACATTTCTAAAAAGATGTCAAAAACAACAGGTATAATGAACAGGCTAAAGAATTTTGTACCATCTGAAGTATTACATATAATTTACAATTCTTTAATTCTTTCTTATCTAAACTACGGATTGATTATATGGGGTTGGAAGGCAAATAAATTGATAAAGCTACAAAAGAAATCATTGAGAATAATAGCTAAAGCAAAATATAATGCTCACACAAGTCCTCTTTTCAAGTACTACAATATTTTGAAAATCCCTGATCTATGTGCACTGCAAGATCTTAAATTCTGCTATAAATTAAACAATAATATGCTTCCACTATATTTCTACTCTGAAAAATTTCTTTTATATAATTATTCTCATAACTACCCCACACGTCACTCAAATAGAAACCTTCCCGTTCCTGCTGTGAGACATGACTTCGCAAGAAATGGTATGAGTTACAGGTACCCAATAGTATTTAATGATATGTCTTCAAAATATAAGGATAAAATCTTTACTCACAGTTTTGATGGTTTTAAGTTTTATGTCAAACAGAATCTTACAGATCAGTATGAAATTAATTGTTCAATATCAAATTGTTATATTTGCGGGTCATCAGTCTCCTCTTGTGATCCAGAAGCTGTCTTGCATTCAGGTAGGTAAAGCATTGCCTCATTATCTTTAACATGATTTCACTTTCTTAATCTTAATTGTTTTATTTTACAAAATCACTTAAAAAAAACAGAGATTGTCATGGTTTTTTCAAAAGTAGTAAGCATTTACATCATTAAACTGTAAGATAATATCCTCTTCAATATACTAAGAATAATTTTAATAATTTTTTTACCACAAGGTGGCCCTCCGATAGCGACAAGAATTTTGTCTTTGGAGGTCTCCTGGCTCCTTAATTATCAATTTGTCTGTAAAACCATATACTGTACACTGTAAGAGCTAAATAAAATATGTGTCATTGTCATTGTCATTGTCAAAAAAATACATGGACAGAAAGTCACAAGTCGTCGTTGAAGTCGAGAAACACATAGATCTTTATATACAAGTGCTGTAAACCAACGAATTAAGTTATCTTGTTTTGTTACCCTAATTATGAAGGATCAAGTAATAACCTTCCCCATTCCTAAGGAATTACTGCGTCTGCATGGCGATAAGCATTGATTTTACATGTGAGTAAAAATAAAGCCCTGCTGAGCTATTTTAGTTTTAACGCATTTTGGCAAAGAATCTGTCATACATTTTCATTATTGACCTTTATATAAATATAATTATGAAAAGAATACTACAATCAATCATCCAGACTTCAGTGGCGGGTCCAGGGGGGGCCCTAGGCCTAGATCACTGAGATGGAAATAAAACTCTGCAGGAAACATGGAACAACACAGGCCCGCGAATGCTGAAACGGTGCCCGACTACCCTGTCTGGATCCGCTACTGGACTTTAACTCTCAAATATTATCCTGTTAGAAAACTTGTAATGTCAATAGTGCAAAAATATGTTTCCCTTTTTCCTATGTACCACTCCTTCAGTGTAATTTGACTTGTCAATAATTTATTTCACAGTAAAGTGATCCACTTGAGTAATATAAATAATCCAAGCGAGAAGTCACTATAAAAAAGCGACTTATATACGTTTTCACAAGAGATTGAATTTTAACTATTGCAATTTTCACCTTGGGAAAGAATGCTCAAACTCAGAGGGGGGAGGGTTGGTCTAGTGTTAGTGTGCTGTGCTGCCAATCGCTGGGTCCAGGGTTCGAATCCAGCTCTTGCCGGGTCACCTGGGCCTATGTTGGGTGGCTGTTTCAATCATCCTTTGCCTCATTGCCGTGTCCTCCTACTTTCCTGATTGGCCTACCAAGTACATAAAAACAGGACATAAACCCCAATCATCCATAAATACAATGCCCAAACTGAGTGGCAATAGTCAAGGCCTCAGGCTGATCCACTGAAGGTCTTCCCAGGGCGGTTAAATATATTTATCTGGACCTTCAAAATCCCAGGTAGACGTCCTTTCGGATGGTGAGACCTCATATTGGTGGCCACTTTTTGCTTGGCAGGTAAAAGATCCCTCACATGGGTAGGCCTAAATGTCATTCAAAATGTGTTACATGTTGCACACATGTTTAGGACTAGTGCTCTCCCAACCCTTGTGAGTACCCAGAACCTAGTCTTGGAGGGATGCACTTACCATATCTATCTCTAATCTGTCATTTCCATGAAAGCCAAACGTATAAAATTGTTTGCACCATCATTGATTCTACATCCAGTCACTCGAATATTAATTCTATCCAGTCACTTGAAATCAAAAACCAAATGTGTCTATTTTAGAATAGTAACAACTCCTGACTCCATCCCTTATACTTTTTACATTCCACCAATAAACTGAGACATTGGGTATTTCACTTAACCCAATTCAAATGTTTTGTGTTTATGTATGCAGGCTGCAATGGAGTGAGTCCAAATTTCTTGGAGGCAAATAAAATCGAGAAAAAGTTGTTTCTAGGGCACATAAAAAGCAATATTACATTTGTCTCAAGTGTGCAATTTTGCCTTTTTGAAATCATGGAATCTCTGAGTATGAGTTTTTAAATTTCTGAGCACTAAGGAGGCGCCCATTTAATATCGGGGGGGGGGGGCTGGGAGTTTTTGTCAATGGGAAATTACTTATTTCATGGTAGCCGCGGCAGTAATTATTAGTCCTCAAATATTCATTCCAAAATCAAGCTACAAATTGAAATTGTTAAATAATACCCCTTGCAGAAATTATTTTTTCATGACTGCCTAAAAACGAATTTATTTATTTCACCAAAACTGAGCAAGAAATTATCTATTTTAAATAAAACCTAGGATATTAAATGGTCTCCCCCTAACAATAATATCATAGGCCTAATAAATCACAAAGTAATTGTTTAACTGCACAAATATTTGATAACAAGTTATACAGTTCAACCCATCAGGTCATTCACACATGGATGGTGCCATTCAAGAGGGGCACCTGCCAGATATGGTTGTGTGGTTTTTCAACATTTAAAAGTTAACGCAACTTTTGACAATAATTGTGCATGCAGATTTTCATTAACTGTGCAATAAATAATCACAAAAGTTACATTCTATTCTACATCCAGTGAGACTCTCTTGATAGATATGCAGGAAATGTGGATTTTAGATTAATTAGGTGTGCCAGCAGAGCTTAGCAGGCCTATTGTGATGCACCAGAATCCGATTATCCTGTGTGTGACTCAGTGCACCAAATCCTGTTAAAACTATGCACTTTATGGATCTGTTTCTTTACAGTATGCTTTCTTGTGATACACTAAAAACTCTTTTCAATTATTACAGATCGCCGTAACTTTTACATTGAGTATTTGGCGATTTACTACATTTATACTGTCTAATACAGACCTCAACCGCGCTGCACAGTGTCAACACATACAAATATATTATGGCAGGCTGGCAGACCTATGTATGCACTCTCTGAGTGTTCGTTCTTATTAGGTCTGCCAGCAGAGCTGAGCAGGCCTATTGTGATGCACCAGATCATCCTGTGTGTGACTCTGTGCACCAAATCTAGTTAAAACTATATGCACTGTGGATCTGTTTCTTTGCAGTATGCTTTCTAGTGACGCACTAAAAGCTCTTTTCAATTATGACAGATGGCATTATACAAGAGTATCAGTGTTGAGGAGCCACCAGGCTTCTGATCACCCGAAGGTCATCATCCAGATCTTTGCATCTTGATTGATTACTGCAGATTCACTTAGTATGAGTTTCTCTGGTTTGTTTTCTCGGCATCCACGTAGTGTATTCAGCTTCACTGATTGGTTGGTGAGCAATGAAACGTCCAAGAAATCTCTCAGTTGAACGTAGGAAGGTATGAAAAACATAACATTCTGCTTCAGTGAACAACTGAGTTTGATAAATGGATAAGATTAGCTGCTGAAAACTGACAGTTACATATTTGTAAACTGAACACCAGACATGTCAACTGGCCTTGAAATACGTTTCATAATATTCAAATTAGATTTATGCTATGTAATCCAGTTCCTCCACCAATCACATGGACTATGTTTGCTACGTTTCACTGTCCTATTACAGAAACTCATACTTCTTGAAATTGCAGTAACACTGATTCAACAGGTCTTTATATTTTGATATTTTGATACATTTGTCTTTACAGTCTGTCACTTTGAAATAGAAAAAGTGAGGACCAGTTCACTGAGAAAATGCACATCTTGACTCATGATAGCCGATGAAGTGTCATCTTCTCTACTTTCAACATGGGAAACATAAAGGCTGTTTGATTAGTCATGATCAAGGGAAGGCCATTTGACTTGTCATAACTGACTTCAGAGTGAAAATCAGATGCATAATCCTTTCGTTTGGCTGTCACCAACAAGCGGGATAAGTCTCCTTAAATTAAATTACAGTAAACAAAACTCGAGTGCTTACAGAAAAGCACTGGAATGTTCCTTGTGAGGTCAGAGCCTATTCCCTCAATGTTATTCTGTATGACACATAAGCAGTCAATGACGTCATATCCTATACTTGCAATACTACCGGGAGAAGTCATTTGGAGTGTCACACCGTTCATCAATGAGGTCACAAGTTGCCTTATGACAATTTGACACTTCATTTCAATGCATTTGATAGGGCTTGTTATGAAGTCATTGAAGTCCACCAGCAACTGAATGTAAGTACTCGTCGTTTGTCGGCTGTAACATTGAAAGTATTGGGTATGATCATGACAAATCATCAGCATGATGACACACAAACTGCCATTTTCATAGTGCAACAGTCCATTCTTTTTCCAAAGTGACAGACAGTAATATAGTTCTCTTGCAGCTCTGCCCTTTTTTATCTGAAATCAAAACCCAGGACCTGCTGGAGAGTTTGGGTCGTGAAACAACTGAAACTGAAATTTTGGAAGAAAAAAAAAATAACAAAAGACGTGAGAAGACAGGACTTATACTTGTAGACTTAAATATATAACAATTTCAAATATTTTTAATGCCTGATAAGTTTGGAACAAAGAGTGCTTTGTTGTATGAGCAATGAAATTTTATGTCAAGAAGTCTCCTATCAGCAATGTTGCATGTTGAGGTGAGTTAAGATCACTTTTCTGCTGAGATATTTTGCCTTTTAAGGGCAAGCTGTCACCCTTTTGTGTTGATGTGGTGGACTAGAAGAGACTAGGATATATAATACCCTGTTTGTTTTGGCTTCTATTGTGTACCTTTCCCAAATAACCAAATATATATATATGATATATCTGTAGTATTACACTGAAGTCTGATTTTATATTTATAACCTTCAATGCGGAGTTCCACAAGCAAAGTTTATTATGACTTCTTGATCGTAAGTATTTAATACATGTTGATTTTCCCGAGAAATTCGCTTATACAACTTCTGCTGGTGCGCATGATGGTCCAATTCAATAAATTGTAAATTTTACCAGTGACTGTCATTTTTATGAAAAACTCGTGAACATTACAGCATTACAGGTGATTTCATTAGCACGCGATTCTGGTTATTCACAGCTGCCTGTGAGTAATCAATGCAAACCAGGGACTTACTACGTCTTATATATTAGATGTGTGACGTTCTGTTGCTTCTGAACCAGTCAGATTAACCTAAAATGCTATGTATTTTGTGGGCACAGAACCATAGAATCGCGTACTATTGAAATTGCCTGTAACTAAAGCCACAAAAGCGCCAAAAGAAATGTGGAAAGGGCCTGTCTTTACAGTGAAACATTTTGATATAGAATTAGAGTGGACTGTGGCACTGTGAAAATGGCACTTCGTGTGTCATCATGCTGATGATTTGTCATGATCAAACTCAATACTTTCAATGTTAATTTGGTTGAAGGAGACTTATCCCATTTGTTGATGACAGCCAAACGAAAGGATTATGTATCTGATTTTCACTCTAAAATCAGTTTTGACAAGTCAAATGGCCTTCTATTGATCATGACTAATCAAACAGCCTCTATCTTTCCCATGTTGAGGTAGAGAAGATGACACTTCATCAGCTATCATTAGTCAAGAAATGCATTTTTCACAGTGAACTGATCCTCATTTTGCCTATATCAAAGTGTTTCACTGTAATGACTCTTTATTATCTTTGCAAAGTGTGGAAATGGCTTGTCTTCATGCTTACTTTTGCAAAAAAGCATCCAAACAATTTAAAAATGAACATACAACTTGGCCTTGTGATGCTACTGGCTCAAATTTTTTTTTAGAAATGCTTGCTTGCAAGCGGCATCTCTATAATTGTGGGAGGAAGGCTCTGAAACTTTTGACAACTGCCTTGGTCATGCTGTTTCATCTCTGTCATTAAAACTTTGCACAGAGTCTCAACAGAATTTTATCTTGCGTTGATAGACTTTTGGTGTCTTTCTGAGATGAATAAATTAATAAAGAAAACAAACAGGCTGAGTTTCTGCAGGTAAAAGGTCAATCACCAAAAGTAGGTCACAGGCCAGATACCTTCCAGCAGGTCTTAATGACAAATACCCTTGTGCAGGTCTCACATGCCAGATACCCTTGTGCAGGTGACAGGCAAAGGAGTAGATACTATCATGGGCAGTCTATCTACAAGCAACGCTTAAAGTGCTTGCACGTTATTTTTACGATTTGTTTGTTTCAGTTTCACCGTTCTGTCAGTTTATTTAGCGCAAATCACATCTTGCACCCAGAGAGATAATAGAAACCAATGGGTATGTAACCGTCAATGATGGGGCCAAGCCAGTTTGCAGATGAAAAAGAAGAAAATCAATTTTTTCGAATAGATCGCCAATCTGTAAAGAGCTCTAAAACAATGTATATATATATCTACTTTTAATGTAACTGTTTTCTGTTGGTTGTGTCAATACATTGTAATTGTGGAGTCGTTGAAATCACATGGCAGCCCACGGATAGCCAAATTGAAGTTGATTTTGAAACCTGTGATAGCCTATAATGGGACTTCAGCGTTGGGATAAAAATTATTTTCAAAGAGGGCTACTTTGAGAAGCATAGTAGTTCAATAAGTTCAGCATAATTTTAATTAGTTAGGCCTCCTTTAAATTAAAGTTAATCAACACCTTATTATAATATGAACTGTTTTGAAAGGAAAGTGTGAGAGCTGAAAACATGAGCCTTTGCATACATTATAATTATGAATGGATCTAGTATAGGATATTGTTTTAGTGATTATAGGTCTGATTAATTCAGGTCATAGTATTTGTCAGTGCCCTATACGAAATATACCCCGGTCTATTGAGGAAGTTTGCAAAATAGTGCAATGCAGTGAAAGACATATTTACTAAGCGTGAAGTTGCTAAGGTGCAGTTTGCTTAAGTTAATGTTGAATATTTCATGCATGTTGTATGACAAATTTACTTTTTATTTGTCAAGAGGTAACAGTTTCATTCATGTAGACACACACCCTAGCAGTGTGTACAATGCATAACTAATTCATCAATTGGTTGTTTTCTCATTAAAATGGCTTTATATAAGGGTATCTATATTACTATCTAATATCTGCATTAAAAGTGTACGGAAACAGTACAGTGATCTAATTTTAAGAGACATATGTCATAAAGTGTGACTTTCTCTAAAGTAAGCAGTCTCAGTTGAGTGATTGAAGAACAACTGTCGCAATATATTTCTTAAAATTGAGTCTATGGTGAGACAGATCAAATCAACAGGGGGAGATATATTAGTCAGGTCAAAAGAACCTTGGTAATGGGTAATTTAACGTATTTTGATTTTGTAGTGCAACAACCACCCATCCAAATTTTACTGATGGTCTCCTCAGATAGTTCTCTTTGAAATTTAAAACTGATGATAAGATTTCACAAGCTTGGCTATAGTTATGACAATAACTGCTACATGTTGTTTTGGCCTTCCAGATAGTTTTCTGCAATAAGTTCAATATTTCTGTATATTTTCATGAAGGAAATCAAATGACGACTCTAGAAAGGGCAACCTTGATAATTCAAGCAATTAGGCACACATAATTATAATGACTTTAAGATTACATTCAAAGGGAACAACAAATCAAATACCCCTGTCTGGATCCACCCTGTCATATGATATTTTTTTCCCTTGGCCTATTCCGTATCTCAACTACTGAATAAGCTCATTGTTTGGTTAAATTGCCTGGCACAGTCCAATTTCATCTTTTTTCCCTGCTTGGATCGAACAAATTTATACTCTAAAATGCCAAACTAACTAACTATACATTTGAAAACATTCATTGCAGTGTCGTTACACCAAAGAAAATGTTTTTGCTGAAGGTTTGACTAGCCTGGGGAAAAATAGCTGAGGAAAGCCTTGAGGAAATATGTTTGGCTCTTTGGCTTGGGATAATTGGTGCACACATGGACTCCATGATCAAAAGAGGAAAATTATAACATACACTTATTAATGTAATTGACATGAACTGGCTGCATAACATATATATATATTTTTGGTTATTATCAATATAAGGTAAACAGTGATTAACACTAAACGTGAGATTAGATAAATAAATAAATAGATAGATAGATAGATAGATAGATAGATAGATAGACAGATAGACAGATAGATAGATAGATAGCATTTCTAATATATTCTAATATTTCTATAGACTATATTCATGATGTAATGATTTATTTGTAGACAATAATTTAGGTGGTCCCTTGTTAGCAGCTTTTATTTAGCCTTTTTAAAAGAGGTCTCCTGACTTATATTTAATTTTACAGTCAAATAAATATGTATACATTCTGAGTCTGAGTCTCATAGATAGATAGATAGATAGATAGATAGATAGATAGATAGATAGATAGATAGATAGATAGATAGATAGATAGATAGATAGATAGATAGATAGATAGATAGATAGATTGATAGATTGATAAATATGCAGATAGCTTATTATGGCCAGATATTTGATAAGATTAAATTGGGAAAGTCACTAGTCAACTTACTTGCATTTAAGAAAATAAGGACACCACATAAGTTATTGCATAACCTTTTAAATGTAATTTAATGATTGTAGGTCATCAATCCATTGATCTTAAAAACGGAAATTCTTATGAATTTTCCATAACTTCATCTAATCACTAGTTTAAATTATGAAAATATGTATTCAACTGATTTCCTATAGGCATATATTATATCAAAGGTCCTTGCTCGTGGTTGCTGCTTTGCCAATATAGGTCTATTTCTTCTATATGATAGGTCTCATTGGGACCTACTTGTGTTTTGTCACCATGTTTTATTTTAATTTTGATGAATTATCCATTGCTTGGATGATCTAGTTTTATATCACTATTTTAAGTCATGTACGTTTCTTATTCAACTTACATAAAGGCCCTTATATTCTTGGTTGGTCTTTAACTAGTAGGTCTATTTCTATGATTGGGACCTACTCATGTTTTGTCACGATGTTTTATTCTAGACAGTTCCTCCACTAAAGTCCACTTGTTTAATTTCCTGAAGGAGGTCACATTTGTTTGGATGGTCGGCCAGTCACACTTGAATGGCTGTCTGACCTCCACAGTGAATGAAAAGGTGACTTATGGATGAATGACTAAAGGCAACATGGTACTGATTACACCAAAACACGTGAAGAAATCACAGCATGGACGAAGCTTATGCAGTTCTATACATGGGTGATAAATAAACTCGTCCTGCCATGTCAATTTTTAATAAATGTCTTCATTTAATTTGAGCTTCTGTGTGCTAAGAGAATTTCAACCAACTTTTTTTCCTGCATTTTCCTCAAGTGACTTGTGTTTACTTTAGGGGTGGCTTCACTTTCTGTTGCTTTTCATCAAGAATAATTAAAAATCTAAAACTTCTATAACACATCTACTGTCAAGTCAATACCATTATGATAAAGTTATAGACTATATCAAAGTTATTCAGGGCGTAGTCAAGTTTTATGTCATGGCTTATGGAGCTTGAGCCATAACTATTACATATATATATATATATTTACAAATAGAATTGCTAAAATAAATCCCTTACCTTTCTGTGTGCTTGGACTAGATACGGTACATCCTTTTGACTTTTTCTTCTCTCCTTAATGTCTTATCCTAATGGTGTAGTTTATCCTTTTTTAGACGTCCAGATTATCAGTACATGGCTGTTACAATGGTAGAATATTTCTGCTTTAAGTTGAACACAGACTTGGCGAAGGAACAGGGTAGCACCAATGGAGGCCTAATGCTTCACTGAGGATGGTAGTTAATGCTTCAGTGGAGCAGAACACTTCAAACTGCACCCCAATGCCTCTACGTCACTCTTACACACTGCCATCTCCCTCTTTATTCAAGTAACATGAAAGTGCATATGCTCTTACAACATGCACTCTAAAAAATTTCAGACAAAATTGGTTTTCTAGATTCAAAATGGTTTTTTGAAAAACCAAATTTCAATGCAAAAAACCAACATGGCTTTTAAAAAAAATCCATGTTGGTTTTGCATTTAAATTTGGTTTTTCAAAAAACCATTTTGAATCTAAAAAACCAATTTTGTCCCGAAATTTTTCAGAGTGCGTACCCAGTTGACATAAGGAAATTGTGTGCACAAGAGTCTTGAATTTTTATTATTTCGTATTTTAGATTTGGCACGAATAAATGACTTGTATTTGTTTGCATCACATGTTCCAGAAACTGTATTCAATATTAAGGTTACCCCTTTTTAAGATGAAGTATTAATGTCGTGATTTGTTATCTAACACCCTAAAAGGTAACTAACTGCTCATTGGACATGGGCAATAATTAGGCCTACATCAATGCTCAACATCACACAAGGGACCGTTCAAAATTTATTACCGGGGGGGGGTGGGAGTTTTGGCCGAGGGGGTACTAACTTTTCACACGTGTTTCAAGGGGGGCATTAATTTTTGACATTTCCAAGGGGGGGTAAGAAATTTTAACAAAGAAAAAATGTTAAAAAACACGCATAAATTCATCATTATATTTGGACATTTTTACGTGCAAAAGTCCGCGAAATGACGCGAATCTGTATGCGTGGCCGTGTATAACAGTATAAGTATGTGTGTATGGCTTTGTATGTCGAGGGGGGGGTACTAAAAATATGCATGAAACCTGAGGGTGGGGTACTAAAAATCCGCATGAAACTCAAGGGGGGGTATCAATTTTTGACGGGAAGTTCCAGCAAAACTCCCAACCCCCCCCAGTCATAAATTCTGAACGGTCCCTAAAGATCGTTAGATAATATTCACTTATTATGGAGTTGTTTGATTCTTAGTTTCGAACTGTTCTAGGAATAACCTAGCTCATACAATTTCACAGAATAATTAGAACTTTTTGAAGGGTAGATCTAATTATAATTATACAATCTGAATTAGCCTAAGGGTCTTGGGGGAAATGCTGTACAGTTATTTTTATTTTCGTTAATAATGATATTTTAAAAAGGAAATTCTCTAAATGTCACAGGAAAATTAGATTTGATTGCATAGTTTCAAATATTTACACAGAATGACTTGCAGTTCCAGAATATCTACCCCTGTTCTATATATATTAAGTGATCCAACCACAAACCCAGCAATTAGATAAGTGCTTTTGTGCACCTTAAAATATATTATACATTTGCTATTTTAAGGTTTTTAAAGTCATGATTCCTCATTGAGAAATGGCAATGGCTACCAAGGCAAGTTGAGTCAGAGGTCAGGGGTCAGCCCTGCAGTCAAAGGGTCATTCCCACACTGAAAGACTTGGGTCACTGATATTCCATTAAATTGGGACATCCACATTGCTTCATTTATCATATATAGGATGACATAAATGAGGTTGATTGACTAAGTTTATTTCATAGGATGCATTTGAATATCAGGTCCATGATCATACCAATACTTTCAAAGTTAATTGGACTTGAGGAGACTAATCCCACTTGACAGGCAAATGAAAGGATTATGCATCTGATTTTCACTCAAAAATCAGTTATGACAAATCAAACAGCTTTCACTTGATTATGATTGGTCAAACAGCCTCTGTGTTTCCCGTGAATGTTGAAAGTAGATAAGATGACACTTCATTGGCTATCATGATTCATGAGTCACTAAGTGCATTTTTCACAGTGGACTGGTCCTCTCTTTTTGCATAACTAATGGATAGGCTGTAATTGGTCTTTCGGCTACCAGACAACACACTCCAATGTTCCAAATACTGAAGATTCAACCTGAATTTCTTCCTGCATCTGAAGCATTCTGCAGGGAATTCTGCATTATTACATTTACATAGATGCTGGGGTAAGGTGCTTCTGCAGGAAATTCACACTTCCGCAGAACAAATAGCTAACAAATGCAGGAACTGAGTCACAGTTGGATTCCAGAAATCTTATTTCAGGATTTGGAAGTCCGGTTCCTGAAGAGGAAGGAAGTCAAGAGACAGAGTGGAAGCACTTCTACATGAATTCGTTATGTCCGCAGGATTTAGCGCTTCTGCTCTACAAGAATCCTGCACTTCTGCAGGAATTAATGCAGGAATTAACACAGTTCTGCAAGAATTTCATTATTCTGCAGGAATCATGCACTTCTGCAAAGTTCTTGCAAGAATTCTGCAATCATGCTAGTGCATACAGTATGAAACCTGGTATGATACAACCATTGTTTCAAAGATTTCTGCAAAATAAGTGATACATATAATAGCCATTACCATATGAGACAACTTTAACATAATTGTCTTCAATGACGAATCATTGAAGGGTGTACTTTCAGTGTCAAGATCGACTGTAAATTGGCGACAAAATGGCAAAGATTTCTGTGATCATATTGGAAGAGGAAATTAATTCTTATATCATCCCGGTTTGAAGAACATCAGTAATGTTAATATTTCATCAATACCAGTGGTCGAAATAGGCCATGTTATTTGGGGGGGGTCTCTCTGTTGGAAGACCCAAAGTGTGGAAGACCTTGTAGTTGGCAGTCCGCGGGCCGCCAGCGGGCCGCCCTAAAGCCGAAGTTTTTCAGATGCTCTAAAAATGAACTCTGGGCATTTTTAAGGTATATTTTATCTCAGAAAATGAGTTGTGAAAACCCTATTGGTAATGTATAAATTACAAGAGGTTGTTGTTTGCTGATTAGGCTTTACTTCCTGCTTCATTCTCACTTCTCAGCACACTTTTAGTATTTGAGGGGGTTTTTTGAGGACCCCCTCTGGGTCCTTCTGGAAAATGTATTCGAGGGGGTCACACAAGCATTTGGGGGGGTCAACCCCCCCCCCCCCACCCCCCTTATTTCGACCACTGATCAATACGTTCAGTATACATTGTAAGCTGTCAAACATGGGATAGGCCCAGGGATAGGCCTCACTCGAAAGCTCATCCATGGAGAGAAACTTCCTCAAAATTATAAGATTCCTCCCTAATTCAAGTCATATGACCATGCATCAGCAACTGTTTTCTTCTGTTTTCTTTAGCAGCCATGATCCTATAGCCATGCAGTCTCCGACAAAACATATCGACCTAATCTACTGAGTATTATTCTACTGAGTATATAATATTACTGATTATATTATTTGCTTTATTAAGGAGATTTTACGCAACCATAATTTGCATGGAAATTAAGAATTTTATGAGCAAATACACTTATGGCTAGTTCTCACGGAGACGTAACAGAGGGTTTAAGCGACGGCGTTTCTTATATTTCCAGGAAAGGGCAAAGATTTGAGCATGTTCGCCGTCAATTTTGGCTTTACGGCGCAACAGGAACAGCATGCGTCGTTTTAAGAGGTCTTTCTACGCAATTCCTAGAAATTTGACGATGCAGGAAAAAAAGATTCAACCGGTTGAAACTTTGCGAGGAAAGAAGTGGTGAAGCAAGAAGAAGCGTAAAAAGAAATCAGTGCGCGCCGCAGATTTTTAAAGTTGCGACGCACAAAGAAGAGCTTCGACGCAGAAACAGCAGTGTAGCAAAAAGCTCTTGCTTCATGTCACATGTTTAAGACACGCGTCGCGGAAAGTCACATGTTCGACGCACGTGAGAGGGTGCGCGCCGCGTCTTTTGGACCCCCAATGCAGCAGACAGAGTGGCGCCTGAGTGCATGCGTTGTTCTATTTTTAGCATCAACCCTTTGTCTGCGTGTCACCCTCTTTTTGCGCAGCGGCTGGGGCAGCAGCAGCGAAGCAGGGGGGGCGAAGGAGGGGAAAGAGGCGGTCCGCACCCTGCATATATATAGAGGAGGCCAGTTTAGAGCACCATACCCACTCAGACCTTCGACCAGAACACACCTAGAATCCACGACACTATTATCAACTGCTACATTTGCTGCTACTTTTGTTGCTACAATTGTACTTTTGCTGCTACAACATGGGACCAAAGAGGAGAAAGGGCACCGTCGTCACCAGGGCACCAACCAAGCTCAGCACCAGGTCAACACTTCACACTCCTGGGAGCACTCCAGTGACAACTCCAGCTACAACTCCAGCTGCAACTCCTCTCCATGACCCTTCAGATGCTGCAGTGACTGCCTTCTTCACTACAGCCATGGCAGACATCTCTCTACCTGGGCTCTACACCTCCACTACAGCTGGCAGCCAGACGAAGACCACCACTTCAACCACCAAAGCCACTGTCGTCAGCGAGACCATCTTCGAGGGCCGGCCAGAAGACAGCACAGACGAAGATTCATCAGTTGAATTGTTTGAAACTGATGAAGGAGACAAGCCTGCTGCCAAGTCTGCTGCCAAGCCTGCTGCCAAGCCTGCTGCCAAGCCTGCTGCCAAGCCTGCTGACAAGCCTGCTGACAAGCCTGCTGACAAGCCTGCTGCCAAGTCTTCCACGGGTCTTCCAGAGCCTACTGCCAAGTCTACTCCAAAGAAGACTCCAAAGAAGACTCCAAAGAAGACTCAGACTCCGAAGAAGACTCAGACTCCGAAGCAGACTCCCAAGAAAACACAAGAGAGCCAGCCTGTTCTTGCTCTAGACAGAGTGGCCATCCATGAGGACACCTTCGAGGAGGAAGAAGAAGACTCTGCTGATGAGACCCCTGCAGCTGCTGCTGAAGCCAAGTCCAAGGGCAAGAAGGGCAAAGGGAAGGCCCCCAAGAAAAACATCAGGAACAACCTGGGCATCACAGCTGAACAAGAAGACGACCTCATCAACTGGTTCAGAGAGCATCCTGTCCTCTACATGAAGGGCTCCAGAGGCTACAAGGGCAACGAGAAGCTGCTGCTGGACACAGAAAAAGCCAAGGAGCTGGGACCCCAGTACACCTCCCAGGACATCTTCAACTGGAGGAAGACAGTCCGCACCCACTACTCCAGACTCGTCAGGCCTGAAGCTTCAGGATCCGGCAGGAAGGAGACTCTGACAGACAGGGACCAGTACATCCTAACCAACTGTCGGTTCCTGAAGGACTCCATCGTCCACAAGCCAGGCAAGGAGCTGTCCGCCATCTCTCAACTGTCTGCCAACCGACCAGCCTCAGACTCCGGGGACAGCTACAACCCTGAGGATTCCCTGCCAGCTTCGTATGACATGCCGGAACTGCCAGCTGAACAGCCAGCACAGGACAGACCTGACAGCCAGCAGTCCCAAGTCTTCCCTGGAGCACCAAAGCCTGGAGCCGCTGCCAAGGGAACCAAGAGGAAGGCCCCAGGAGATGAAGCCATGCACTCCGCCATGCACGTCATCGCAGGCAGCATGCAAGCCATGTCCTCCGCCAAGAAGATCCTGAAAGGCTCTGGCTGCAACATGTGCCCCGACCACCAGGAGTTGACACCCGATCAGGAGTACTGGAGGATGAAGTGCCAGGACCTCTACCACGTGGGATGTCACGCCAGCCCTGAAATCCGAAGGAAAATGGTCAGGACCATTGCAGAGGCCGCCCTCTACTGGGACAAGGAGAGTGAGATGGATGCCGCCAGCCGCCAGTCAAGTCATCATCAGGAGCAGACCTTCCAGCCTCCTCATCCTCCTCAGCGCCTGCAGATGCCACCTCCTCCTCCTCCTTCTTCGACGTATGTGCCATCCCACCACCAGCAGCATCACCACGCTTCCAGCAGCAGCCATCACTACCAGCACCACCAGCCCAGGGAAGGAGGATCCTCCAGGCAGACTCCCAGCTACACCGTGATGCAGCCCAGCCCATCCTCCATGACACTGATGATGGATGCTCAGGAGAGCCCCGAGAAGTACGGCTACCCCCCTGGACCCAGCTTTGGTCAACCGGCCGCTCATCACCAGCACCAGCCTTCCCCTTCGGCCAGTTGGACTGCAAGTCTCCTTTCTCCACGAAAGTAGAAGACCAGATGCAGCAAAGACAACAAAAAACCTTGGCCCTTTTAAGGGCCACCAAATCCTCCCAAAAGGGCAGGCCACGTACACATCTTATGTTGACAAAAAAAAAGAGCTTGTGTTGACCGAAAAGAGCCAAAAAAGAGCAAAAAAAACGTTGACAATCCCCAAAAAAAAAGTCCCCCAAAAAAAAAGTCCCCCAAAACAAAAGTCCGGTCCTGGCCTTCATTAAAAGTAATCACCTTCATAAAAGCAAGGTGCTAGTTCCCCCTTTCTTTGCCCCAAAACATACCAAGTGCAGCACTAGTACAAGTGCTGCATTCTTTGGTATAAACATATTTTTATTGCACTAGTACAAGTGCATGAATTTCTTAATTAAAATGTAATGCACTAGTACAAGTGCTTTGGTTTTAAAACTTGTGTTGGTTGGTTGCACTAGTACAAGTGCATCACTTTGTAATTTCACTTGTCTAGGGCAAGTGGCAGGTAGATAGCTAGCTAGATAGATAGATAGATAGATAGCTTGATAGATAGCTAGATAGATAGCTAGATAGATAGCTAGATAGATAGCTTGATAGATGGAACACAATGCTCGTTACATATATACACTGCAGCAAAAGAAAAGCAGTTGTCGTCACTTTGCAGGAATTGGACTTGGATAGATAGATAGATAGCTTGATAGATAGCTAGATAGATAGCTAGATAGATAGCTTGATAGATGGAACACAATGCTCGTTACATATATACACTGCAGCAAAAGAAAAGCAGTTGTCGTCACTTTGCAGGAATTGGACTTGGATAGATAGATAGATAGCTTGATAGATACCTAGATAGATAGCTAGATAGATAGCTTGATAGATGGAACACAATGCTCGTTACATATATACACTGCAGCAAAAGAAAAGCAGTTGTCGTCACTTTGCAGGAATTGGACTTGGATAGATAGATAGATAGCTTGATAGATAGCTAGATAGATAGCTAGATAGATAGCTTGATAGATGGAACACAATGCTCGTTACATATATACACTGCAGCAAAAGAAAAGCAGTTGTCGTCACTTTGCAGGAATTGGACTTGGATAGATAGATAGATAGCTTGATAGATAGCTAGATAGATAGCTAGATAGATAGATAGATAGATGGAACACAATGCTCGTTACATATATACACTGCAGCAAAAGAAAAGCAGTTGTCGTCACTTTGCAGGAATTGGACTTGGATAGATAGATAGATAGATAGATAGATAGATAGATAGATAGATGGATGGAGGGATTGATTGATTGATTGATTTTTGGGCTTGTTTTGTCAACATAGGATGTGTACATGGCCAGCTCAATTGGGAGGATTTGGTGGCCCTTAAAAGGGCCTGGGTTTGTTGTTTTGAATAGATAGTCTGCATCTTCTTCAGATTTTCTCCAACTGCCAAGGGACACTTCCTGCCGGACTGTTGACCCAGTCACGTAGGTAGTCTCGAGCAGCCTTGGCATCTCTGGAGGCATTTCCGTGTCGAAGTGGTTCTCCTAGGTCATGCAATTGACGGTCTCCCCTCCAAACTCCTTCAGCGACGTCATGTGTCTGTGGATCTTCTCTGTCCATCACTTCATTGTCACGGGCATGGTGGACGCCTACTCTGTCTCGCAGAATGTTGTGTAGAACACAAGCAGCCATTGTGATGTATGTCACTCTTGTAGGTCGTTGGGGCATGGTGGTCAGGAAGCATCTGAACCTGTGTGACAGCAGACCGAAGGCATTCTCCACCACTCTCCTGGCTCTTGAAATCCTGTAATTGTAGACTCTGGAAGCAATGTCAAGGTTCCTTCTTGGCACTGGTTTGAGCAGCCATGTCTTCAGGGGAAATGCCTCGTCACCCACGATGTAATATGGGAAAGGATTGTCTTCTGTGCCAGGTAGAGGTTCTGGAGGTGGTAGGCCTAGATCTTCCTCGTCCAGGAGTTGTCGAAGTACTGTGTCCCTGAAGACGCCGCCATCAGATGCACTTCCTTGACAGCCAGCCTGCACATAGATGAACTTGTAGTCAGCATCAACGAGGGCCATCAGGACAATGGAGTGAAATCCCTTGTAGTTGTAGAACAAGGAGCCTGCAGCCTTGGGACATCGGATTGCGACGTGCTTGCCATCCAGAGCTCCAATGCAGTTGGGCAAGTTCCATTTCGTCTCAAAAGCCTTGGCTATCTCCTTCCATCTTTCAGGCTGTGTGGGTAGTGCCAGCTGTCTTTCGAAGGCATGAACGATGGCAAGGCAGACCTCAGGGATGAAGTTGCAGATGGTGTTGGGTGCCACACGGAAAGCATAAGCTAGGGACTTGTAGCTGTTTCCTGTTGCCATGTACCGCAGGGTGATAGCCAACTTCAGACCAGGTTCCAAAGCCCTCCTCATGTTGGTGTCTTGCTTAGCGATGAGTGGTCCAACAGCTTCCAGGATTTCAGCAAAGATGGCAGGGGGCATTCTAGTGTAGTTGTAGTAGCCGGACACGTCACGCACTTGCAGTTCAGGCAGCAGTTGATGGAAGTGACCATGTTGTTCCCTCTGCAGCAACCAGTTGCGAATCCACCACCTTTTCTGTCTCCTGGCCCTCCTCCTCCTGTGTCTCAAATAGACAGCTCCGATAGCAACAGCAGCAGCACCAGCCACAACAATAATTTCTTCTTCATTCATCATGCATATGTTCAGTAGGCAGTCGTTGTGTTCTCATTGAAGGGCAATCAGCAAATGAAGCAAGGAGGTCCTCTGTGTCCCTTTTTATAATGACCAAAAGTGACTCCTGCAGCAGCCAAACACACTTTGCCGCAGCGCTGCAACAACAGACGTTCGTCGATGCTTAAGAGACCTTCGTCGCTGCTTAAGGCAAGGACGACGAAGAAGGTCAGCATCGACGCGCCTGTAATGTCCTCGGCGCTTTATGAATGCATGTGCGACGATGAACCATCAAGTTACGCAGTAACAAGTCCCTAAATGCGGCGTTGCATCCTTACAGTCGTCGGCGAGGCTGTCATTTTCAGCGACGCATCTTACCTCGGGTGTACGCCGAAGGTTTCCTGATGCGTCGCAGGTCGCCAATTTCAGACGTAGCTGCCTCACAACCATCAGCGGCGTAAGAGGAAACAACATTGGGCGAAGTAAAAGCAGCCTCGCCGAATTCCAAAACAAAGTGCGACGCGTCTGTTTGGAACTGCGCTGAGGAAAGAGAGGCGGAACGCGGCGAAGAAAGCTTAAGCAGCGCCGCGGACACCTCAAGACTCACCGCGGCTACTAACTTTAAGCGTCGCACATGACACTAATTGATTACGTAACGTGCCAAAACCAACGTTCTACGCCACAACTTTCCAAGAAATGACTTCTCTTGATGCGTCACTCTCAAATCGCCGTCGTGAGAACCAGGCATTAAGGTGTGGTGTGAAAAACTTAGCCTTATTGAGAAGCTCAGATATGTCCTGAACAAATCTAATCTAGAATTTGACAAAAATGTTATCTAGAAGTTGACAAATATATCACAACGAATTTTAATGAATGTAATATGAGTTATAGCTTCAAGGAGTATTATGTCATAATAATATACAGTTATTGCACAGTGCTGAGTGCAATATCATACAATTGGGCTGCTTGAGAGTATTTGTACTTATCTGAATTTTTATTATTATTTATTTCAAGCGCAAAATCCCCAAATATTAATTCATTCCTAAATAAAATAACAACTACTTAAGAATACCCCCCCCCAGGTTCCTGAGAATGTAGCACTTTTCACATATCCTTATAAAATAATACGTCCAGTAAAAATATAGCAAGCTTTATTGGGGAAGGAATTTATTTCATGAGTTCTAGATCCTAATTCCTATGCTTGTAGAAAATCCTGGTTCATATCTGGCGTCATTTGAAATTTTCAGCATACGAGTCCGAACATAGTGAATTTTTGCTTAACCAGAGCATGATTATAAAATTAGAGCTCTTTGCAGACTGGCGGTCAACAGGAAATTAATTTCTTATTTCAATTTGCTAACTGGCTTTGCCACGTCATTAGCAGTTTTCTGTTGGTCTCCTAATCTTCCTGTTTGATGATTTATCCTCAGTCCAGTGTGAATCCTCGATTCTGATTGGTTGAGAGCTGAGGTGTATGACACCATACACCCTGCCTGTCTTCACCAGACAGGGTGTATGAGATAAACAATGATGTCACAATTGCAACCATAGGATTGTTATGACGTCATCCTTGTGGCAACAATAGTCATGACGTCACAATGCCATTGTTAGAGCCATTGTGACATCATCCTGGTGGTAGTATTGGTGATGACGTCACAATGCTGTTCCTTTGTTACTGAAAGACATTTCAGACTCAGTTTGCAAGAAAATCTATGGGCATCAATAAAACAAGAAGTCTGAGGATAAAACCGTTACATCCTGCTCGTTTTTCGAGGGTACGGGAATATACACCACTCAGGCCTCCATACACCACTCAGCCTTCGGCTTCGTGGTGTATGGAGTCCTTCATGGTGTATATTCCCGTACCCTCGAAACGAGCAGGGTGTAACTGATAGTACCTTAAGTCATTTATTTGGTTTGTTTAATTGTCACCTATACTACAAGATATGATCAGTAGCACTGTACTGAATCAACTGAATAACCATAACTGACACAAACATAACATTTTTAAGCTAGTGAAATTACACAACCAAGTTGAAAGTTAATTTTGAAACTGTTTCCAACGCTGATCTGCAAACAGCTAAAATCATGTGATCACTGCACCCTAACCTGACTTGCATGTAGAAATTTGGCCACATTGACCTTGTTACGTCACAGATGAAATTGAGGCCATGCATGTAAAATAGCCTGGGTATGAGTCCCACTTGCAAGATGATTCATTAGTTGATAGGCGAATGCTGGTGAACTATCGTAGTAATGTCATTCAATGGCATTCATATATCCAGACTGCTGTCACGACAAGACATAAAAGACCCGAAGTTCCACATGGCCACTTTGTCCTATCAATTGCACCTGTGGCTATTTCCCAATATAGGCCTATGTTCCTGGCATGTGCTGGCATGTCCCTATAAAATGACCTTAAAGCTTTTATCAAAATGAGTTGCTCTGTGGCCGATATCAAATTCCTGTCTACCCGTTTCATTGCCACTGCTTTTTCCAGCCTTGGCAGAACATATGCTGTCATGTGTTGCCATCTAGTGGCAAGTGTGAAATTCCGCGAGCTCCAGTGAGCGGTCCACATAAACCCATTGTGGAGAACTCACAAAATTTTGTCTGGAAGAAACCAGGGCTGTTTCTGAGTATACTGATGGCCTTGTCTACTTCCTTAGAGCATGTGATTGGCGAGTCTTACTCTGGTTTACCTCAATGTTGAATAGAAACTTCGTGAATGGTCCATGAAATTGGTACTATTTCCTTGGAGCCGCAATGCTGAAGCATACAAAACTAACTTTTGTGCCAGGTGGCAGCAGCATGCATTTCTCATTTTCACCAGACAGAGTTGATTCTAAATCCACTGAATTGAGAGGACATGGGTGCAAAACGAAAACCCTGCTCCTGGAACTCAAATTTAACAAAACGAAATGGACATGATGAAAGAAACCTGGGAACGAGTACCAGAAAAGAAACCAGTGCCAAAACAAAAAGACCCAGTGATTGAAATGGGAAATTTTTTGGCAGGGGACCTCTTGGCTGGTCCGCAGCAACGCACCATTCCGAGTTTTTCAAAGGGAACGTTAAAAATTGGTATTGCACTTGGTGGACTGTTTAAAAAAATTGAGAAATCTAAAATAAACTTGTGTGAGTGACTCACAGTGACTGCATGTGATTGGCCTCTATTGTTTTTATTAGAGAGTTTATGATTGTGATATATATATGTCTATAGGGGGGAGGGTTGGTCAAGTGGTAGCGTGCTGGACTGCCAATCGCTGGGTCCAGGGTTCGAATCCAGCTCTTGCCGGGTCACTTGGGCCTATGTTGGATGGCTGTTTCAATCAACCTTCACCTCATTGCTGTGTCCTCCTCCTGTCATAATTAGTCTACCAAGTGCAAAAATGCAGGTCGTAAAGGCTCAAACATCCAAACATCCATCCATCCATATGGTTGTAATAATATTTGCTCTTTTCTGATTTCTGTCTTTTCTTATTATTTTGCATGTTCAGCATACATAGGATGTTTCCATTCCATTAAATTGGTGTGCGATCTTTTTAATAATGCAGAATCATGAAAAATTTGCTGGAGCACATGCATTAAAATCCCCTCATAAAATCAAACATTCAAGCTTTGCATTGGATTTTCCTCTGTATTTGCATAAAGACAGTTTTACCTGAACCGATGACTTTATGCCTATAGTATTTTCACTGTTTTCAGTCATTAAAAATTTTTCCCTTTCATGAAATTTAGATGAATACTCTCAAAGATTAGATGATTTCATATTTGTAGGCATTCAGTTCAGACTAAATGTGAATTTTTTCACAGGACATGTATTCTATGGGGAAAGGTGACATCAAAAAGCTTATTACATCATTTTACCCTATCATCTGTAAACATCATACATTGGTATATCTAAAAAAAATAGTTTTCAAGCACTGTAGAAATTCAATAAATTTTCCTGCTTGCTTAAGGTCCAGACTGTCCAGAATTCAATCAAATTGACAGTCGAGAAAGACAAACAACAAGAAATTATAGCACTCCTTTGAGGGCACATGACTGCAACCAGGAAGATAGGAGATTTGGGTATCTGTCAATCCTTTTTTGTACCTGTGCAATTTTAGTTATGGATGAGGACGCGTCTCAAAATATACGAAACCTCTACACTCCCTCAGTATTTCAAGGGTAAAATTGAAGCGATATAGATAATATTTTTATAGAACACACGAGACTTGGCAATACTGCTAAGAGTCAATAAATCAGCCAGTGTCTCAAACACACAGAATGAGGAAACCAAGTCTGATGGCAAGGAAAGTTATACATAACAAAACCACCTACCTTCCTAAGCTTTCCTAGTTCCATGGAGAGGGTTTTGTTTGTAGTCCTTAAGGAGACATTTGACAAGGTTGAAATCAAACCACACAAATGCAGTTGATCAACTGGTGCATGCTTAAGAATGTTCACCTTTTTTCCAAATCAATATTTTGTTACACCCAATCCAATACTTGGCTCAGATCAATACAAATGTCTCAATATTAATTGTTGATAATTTCCCAAATTAAATCAGTATTGGTGTGAAATTTAACTTATGACTACAAAGCTGTGATTTGTTTAACTTTTGCAACAAATGTTACAAACTTTCCCCTTCTATAGCCCCCTAAATCAATAGCCTTTTAACAGGGTTAATCACCCTTTTCACCAATTATTAAAATGATTAAAGCATTGACTTGGGTAAACACAACCCACGTGTTGCAAGCATGCATGTCAGGGCTTGTTTTTGTTTTCTTTATTTTTGACCTGAGGCTGGGTGAGGCTCACTGAGCACTGAGCAGTTATCAGATCATTATTGAATAAAATTATCTTTATTTTACATGTAGTTTACCTACAAGCCATCCTCACCTCTCAGTGTAGCCCAATGTTAGTCTGCCCTGATAACATGGTCAGACTGGACTTTTGTGAAGTTTTATCAAAAAGATTACTCCAATTTCAGGAAGTATGAGTTTCTTCCAATGGATAGATGGATGGATGATTTGGGCTTAACGTCCTGTATTTACGCACTAGGTAAGCTAATTAGGAGAGGAGAGGGACACGGCAATGAGGCGAATAATGATTGAAACAGCCGTCCAACATAGCCCGGGAGCCCCGGCAAGAGCTGGATTCGAACCCTGAAGCCAGCGATTGGCAGCACAGAACACTACCACTGAACCAACCCTCCTGCCCCTCCCCCCGCTTCTAAAGGAAGTATGAAATGTAGCAAATATAGTTCATGTGATTGGTTGAGAGACTGAATTACGCTGCATAAATCTAATTTAAATGGCATAAAATGTGTTTCAAAGCTCAGTGATGTGCCTGGAGGGACAGGGATTGTTTTCCTGCTAATCTGATTTACTAACCAAGCTCGGCTGCTCATGAAGGCAGATACTACATTTTTCCTGTCTGCAAGTGGACCGCTGTTACATTGCCACTTGTTTTTCCTGCCTTGGCAGATCAGAACATATGCTGCCATGTGTTGCCACCTAGTGACTAGTGTGCTATTCCGCGAGCTTCTGCGAGCGGTCCACATCATTTCAGTCTGAGGAACTCACACAATTTTTCTGGAAGAAACTGGGGCTGTTTCTAAGTGTGCTGATATGGCCTTGTCTACTTCCTTGGAGAATGTGATTGCCCAGTCTGACTCTGGTATACATCAATGTTGAATAGAAATTTTGTGAATGTGCAATGAAATTGGAACTATTTCTTGTGAAAGCAATGCTGGAGCAGACAAAATCAACTTTTGTGCCAGGAGGCAGCAGCATGCAGTTCTCATTTTCACCAGTCTGACATTTTTCTGTCTAATGTTCGACTTAAGGATTTGGTGGAATTATGGATGTTTATTTGCTAATGGATCAATCAGGCAAGCTGAAAAAGCTAGGTGGACAGTGAGAAAACTAACCACAGAAACTCATACTGATCTTCCTGTCTACAAGTTGACCGCTGTTTCATTGCCAGTGCTTTTTCAAGCCTTGACAGAACATATACTGATATGTGTTGCCACCTTGTGACTAGTGTAGTACTGAGTAGTGTGCTATTCTGTGAGCTCCTGGGAGCGGTCCACAAAATTTCAGTCTGAGGAACTCGCACAGTTTTGTCTGGAAGAAACCTAGGCTGTTTCTGAGTATGCTGATTGCCTTGTTTATATTCCTTTGCCGAATCTAACTCTGGTGTACATCAATGTTGAATAGAAATTTTGTGAATGTGCAATGAAATTGGAACTATTTCTTCGGACAGCAATGCTGTAGCATACAAAATCAACGTGACTTTTGTGCAAGGTGGAAGCAGCATGCTGTTCTCATTTTCTCTAGACTGCTGATCTGCTGTAACAATTCTCTGGCTTGAAAACATCAGTCACAGTGTGTGATCATCCAAAGCAATTGGACGTATGTTTGAAACTACGAACTCTGAATGTTTAATTATTGTCTGTTTGTTGGTTCAAATATTTCTTTGTAGAAAACTGCAAATAATTATTTAAATCATTCATTTTTCACATTGGAAACACTTGTGAAAGGATTAAACTAATGTGTAAATGGCACAGCCATGAAATTCGTGCACCACTTAAAAAGTTTTTGCATGACGTATAGTGTTACCATAACTTTCATGTTTATTTCATATTTGATGTATGAAAGGCAGTCAAGCAATGGCGTCACTAAGGAGGGGGGGGGGTTGAGCCCCTCCCCCAAATGGAGCATTCAGCCCCCCCCCCCCCAAAAAATTTTGGGCAAAAAAAAAGAAGAAATGTTCCTCGTATGATACTGGTAGTGAATGAGTAACCAGTGACTGTTTCAAACAATTTGAAAGACAGATATATAGGACTAGATATTATAGAAAGACAGAGAGAAACATAGAATTGAAAGATAAAACATATACAAAATATGATAGATAGAAAAATAGATAGATAGATAGATAGATAGAGATAGATAGATAGATAGATAGATAGATAGATAGATAGATAGATAGATAGATAGATAGATATACACTGTATACTAATAGATATAACTGGAGAAATGTGAATTTTTAAGACACTTTTGAAGATGAATATGTTATCTTTTGTTAAATTGAAAACTAAATCATTGATAAGAAGCTGGGTTCACTTAACCTAATTTCCTGTTTTGGACTGTTGATGTTGACACCATCTCTGCACAGATTTTTTATCCGCTCCTGTGCTCAATTCTCTTTGCAAATATTAAGGTGTTGAGTCACTTGAGTGCATCTTCTGGACTTTCTTTGGAGAGGTGCATTAAAGGGATTAAATCTTGCCAATTTGCCGTTTTAAACACCAGGGGACCTCAAAATCACCTACACTCCTAGTAGGAGTCTCCTATCCTGGTTTGCATTATCCTCAGTTCTCATGGTAGTCTTGTGAAAGCCTACCTTCATCTCATCCACCGTGTTTTCATGAAGTGATTGATTAATTGATTTATTCAGAAACTCATACTGGCTACAAAATATAAAAATAGCAAAAAGATTACCCCCCCCCCCCCCTCCGGCGTGACACATATACTTTGCAGTTTGAGAGCATTCAAAGCAATTGAATGAGTGTTTGTATGTTTAGTTGTCTGTTCAAATGTTTTCTCCACAGAAAGCAACAAACAATTATTCTGACTACGATGGGAAAAAGCTGTTATTACAGATTTCGTATTAGTGTGCCAGCCATGTTCTTTTCAACTGCCACAGTGCTCTCGTGATGTCAGTATCAGCATAATGATTTCACAGTTGGTATATTCGCAGTTTCAGCTGTGTCACTTGGAACCCATACTGATCACACCATTACAAATCCACAATGAGCTGTTAGATTGTTGCTCAACATTGATTATTCAGTTTGATGTTTTGAATAAATCCAAAAGTTACAATATCCAGCTATAAATAATGCATGGATTTTGTGTATAACTGCTACCAGTTTTAGCACTTTAACAACGAAACAAATGCACTCACTCTCACATTCATTGGTTGGTCTGAGAGGTTATCATGTGCTGCTCTGTCTTGGCAAAAATAATATACTCAGGAACCATTCAGAATTTAAGACCTAAGGGGGGGGGGGACTTTTGCTTGGGGGCATGCTTATCACTGATTTCCAATAACGTTTATTTAATGATCAAATTCTTAGCCTCCTTGTCTGGCCTTTTCCTAAATTTTTGGGGAGCAACTACCCCCCACCCCTTTTTTCGTCCTCTGGTATGCCCATGCAACACCGCCACGTTCACTTCCAAAAAATCTCCCCATCATCCCCATTCCAGTCATCAATTCTGAACAGTTTCTTTGGCGCAGATCTTATCTAAAAGGCTTTTCAGTGAAAAGCCACAAGGTGCTGCCCTCAAGGAGAAATTTCACGACAGGACACCATGAATGTCCATGATGGATCAAGCAAGTGGCTCAAACATATCAGTTTCACCTGCTCCAACGGAATCAAACAACCATACCAATGAATGCAGATTAATCAATTGTTATTCACACTTAGACAGCCCATAAGTCTGACTTGTTGGTAGCAGTTGGAATCAACACTCAAGCTTGGAGTGCCAATAGTGATGTCAGTATTGCAATACTGACATCATCTGTGCATATATTCACATGGAACATGGCACACTTATGCGAGATCTGTAATAAAAGATAATTCAGCATTTTATAATACTTCCCAGCTGACAAAAACTGGTGGTCAACTGAGCATTATCGCGTGAAATTGCCCCTCAGTTATCACATGGAAAACTGATAAGTATTTGCAAATAATCACGCTAATCACATGATTTTGTCACCAGTTAACCACATGATTTTCTGGGGTGGGGAAATCTTCACCAGTTAACCACGTGATTTTCTGGTGAATATCTTCACCAGTTAACCACGTGATTTTCTGGGGGCAATCTTCACCAGTTAACCATGTGATTTTCTTGGGGCAATCTTCACCAGTTAAAATTATTTGAGAAGAGGCAAAATCTGGTTAACTTGGCTCTTCATCAAGCCAGTCAACTTAGACTGTTTCAAGCATTATCTTGGGCTTTCAATAGCTGTGGGGCTGAAGTAAAAGCCACAAGAGAGAGAGAGAGAGAGAGAGAGAGAGAGAGAGAGAGAGAGAGAGTGCCATCATTGGGTGTGTTGTGAGGACAAATTGTTGCCTAAGACCAACATTATGAGGACGTTTGTGCATTGTGAGGACACACAACGACGTTGTCTAGTTTGAATATTTAGCTTTTGAAATGCCGAGAAAACTTGTATTGATATTGTGAGGACATGTCCCCACAATGCTTTGACCGTATCTCAACGTTATAGGAGGTGGTACCATCTATGATCTGACTTCTGAAATGTGTGACCCCCTAGTGGCCATATGAGAGGTCTATGTCCTCACAATATGATGACCTACTAATAAAATGTGTGTCCTCACAATGCGGATTACCTACTTGGGACCGCTTGAGGGTGTCACTGTTGCGGCTGCCAAGGAAGATCAATTCCTACTTCAGTGCAAGCTAATTGTCACGGATGTAAAGAAAAGAGGCACAAAAAAAGTTTTTATGTCATAAATTAATAAAAAATTATAGAGAAGGTTAGCAATGAGAAAGTGAAGTGTGAGAGTAATTGGGGGGGGGGGGTTGACAGGGTGACAGAACACATGCAATGAAAAGAAATATCTTTTGTTTTCAAAAAAAAAAAAAAAAATGGGAGTCCAACGTTTTTTCCAAAAATTTTGCACTAAAACCTCAATTGCTCATAACCTAAAAGAGATATCGACGTCTGGTTTTGAACTTTTCTTTGCAATTTTGTACCTTCATCTATATTTGCCAAAGATTTAGCCGCATTTCAATCGGACAAGGCATGCCGATGACGTAAAGACATTTTTTCCAAAAAATTGGCACGGAAAAAGTTATTAAGAAAATTATTTGTTGTTGCAGGAATGTGTTCTCCAGAGATTTCGACTGGGCAAAAAAAAAAAATTAATGGAATAGCTTGAACGAATCCCCTACTTACACGTTTTTCCCCCGAAAAAAGGTAAAAAATTGGGGGTTAAAAAATTTTAAACTTAATTTGGGTTCATAAAACTAGCCATGCATGAAAATTCATTGGAAAAGGAGCATAGCTGCACTTTTTCCGTTCCTATAGTATAATTGACTGCGGAGCTATGAGGAAAAGAGTGAAAAACGTGCACTTTGCGTTCCCGCTTATCACCCAAAAACCGCAACGGGGAATCAGAGGAAATTTGGCAAGAGCGGAGTTTAGGTGTGTTACCAAGGCCCTGTAACATTTGGTGATTTTAGGTTGAACCGTTACGGAGATACCGATTTTTAAATACGGTATGCCGAAGAGCACCCTAGTGGCCAAAATGTAATTGGAGAATCTCAGGTAAAATGGTTAGAGATGTCACTAATGAGGACCCTTGGAATAATCTCTCATAGGAAGGACAGCAGAATCCAGGCAT
Source organism: Platynereis dumerilii (assembly GCA_026936325.1). Taxonomy (NCBI): domain Eukaryota; kingdom Metazoa; phylum Annelida; class Polychaeta; order Phyllodocida; family Nereididae; genus Platynereis; species Platynereis dumerilii. The sequence goes on along the minus strand of JAPTHN010000023.1, from coordinate 4,085,308 downwards.
TTATAAGGGCAAGAAATCCAAAAAACCTCCGTTTTGGCATTTTTCCAAGAAAAATGTTCATATCTAGACAAATCTGGTCAGAAGCCTGGGAATGGTGGCAAAAGGTGAGTTGCAGTTGGGCTGATTAGAAAAATTGACCGATGAAAACTTTGGCAGAATTGCGAGGACATGGTTTGTCCTCACGACGTTATCTCTTCACTAGGCCTAGTTGAAATATTGATGAAAAGTTCATTACTGAGAAGAGATTGGGCAGCTAGGATGTTTTACTATGATGGTCCAGCATTTCGGTGCACCTAGGATGCTTGGAAGTACATGTCCTCACAAATTAGGTAAAAACCTAACTGTCCGACGAAGCAGGTTGGTGTGGCATAGTAGAGAGAGAGAGATATGGTAAGTGCAGTCCTCTAAGCCCAGTTCTGGGCGCTCACAAGGGTTGATTGATGAGATGGAAGAGAGAGCGGGAGTCCTCAACATGCTACACATTTACCCCATGTGAGGGATCTTTTACTTGCCCAGCATAGACACTGATACAAGGGGCCGCCAATTTAACGTCTCATCCGAACGACATCCAGCTGGGATTTTGCTCATGAAGGAATACTGAAAATTTTGCGTTCCCCAACCGGGGTTTGAACCCATGTAGGCAAAGACATTCAACGGAGCAGGCGGGAACCTTAACCACTTGGCCACCCAGCTGCTGAAAATTTGTCAGAACCAGTGTGATGCAGTGAGTCTCTTTTCAGTCTTCTTAAGGGTTACCAGAATCAAGGATTGTAGTCATACATGATTCACATTTCGGATAACTAGTCTTTTGTAATAATATCCAATATGCGCTCCTTCTTGAGTTAATAAGCATCATTCCACCATATAGGGGAAGAGGGGGTGACAAGTCACAGGGTAAAAAGTCACAGGCCTTTTTGACCAACTTGCAGTGACATAATTATTAAGCTTAAATCATCATTTGGGACGCTTTTATGAGAAGAAGGTCTGTAGGGATTATGAAAACTATGCTCATTATGCAAAGTGGGTTTTTACCCACCTCATGCTTTTTAGGGGTCCCAAACAGGTTTTATTGACTCTGAACTTTCCCTATTAATGTCTGGTCACTGTGACATAGGAAGTTGTGCTACTGTTTCAGGGCCTTTTGGATAATAGTCTTTCATGCTGTTAACCCATTTTTGGCCATATGGTCACCTAGTTGCCAAGATCATGTGTTGAATTTAAAAAACAGCTGAGGGGTGAAATGTCACACTGTGACATTTCACCCCTGCACTGTGATATTTTACCATAGGGTACCTTGAAATCAATATTCTGTGCTAAAAAAAGTAAAATATTCCACACTTGAGGCTTTTAGCTTACAATCTCATTATCATCCATCATCAATAATACATCTGAGAGAGTATTGCAACAAGTTTTCATTTCGCAAACTTTGGCTAATTTCTGACGCAGGCTTTGCTGATGGTGCATTGTCATTGCATGCCGATAGCTTTAGAAGGCTCACTATAAATTTCATGCACAAGGATGACTATCAAGTCTAGGTCTGCATGTTACCTCATATAGTCCTGTATGTTCACAAAAATTGCATGTGACTTGTTACCCCACGGTTGTGACTTTTTGACCCTGGCATGGGGTAAAAAGTCACATCGGACTTTGCCTTAAATAAATGTGAACTGACTTAAGCCTATTTACAACACAGCAGGTATCATGTGATACAAACATAGTCAACTAAACACTGCATAATTGTGCCAAAGGTCATTCAGATCTGACAAACACCTGCTCTGTTCTGGGGCTTTTTTTGAATTTTGTGACTTCTGACCCCCGCCTCCCCTACTGTGCATTAATCAAGATTTAGAAATCATAATCATTTGTTTACAGGTGATTTCATTAGTACACGATTCTCAGGTTCTTGGCCACAAAATACATAGCATTTTTGGTTGATCTGATTGGTTTAGAAGCAATAGAACGTCACACATCTCATATATCAAACGTAGTAAGTCCCTGTTTAGCATTGATTTCTCACTATCAAGTGTGATTGACAAGAATCTCGTGCTAATGAAATCACCTGTAATTAGTTTAAAATCAGTTACAGTAAACTTAGTGCAGAACTCGGTGCACAGCTGTGTTTCTAGTACAGGTGGCCCCATCTATATTTCTGGGGGGGGGGTGTCTTCACCAGTTAACCACATGAAGAAAAACTCATGATAACTCTGTTATGTCATGAAGATGGTCAAGCGTTAATCTGGTGACATTCATCACGTGGCTATCCCGTGAAAAAACACCAGATTTGAATTGCCCTCCAAAAACTTACTCCATCCTCCTAGATGCAGGTACCCTGCTAACACAGTAACCCTCAGCCACTATTCCAGGCTTTGACATAGTTGGCCTTCTCAGCCAATCAGCAAACGGGATTTAAAAACCCTAAGGGTATAATTTATGTGACCTTCCAATTTGAGGACAAGGAATCTTTATAGGGAGGTCATTTTCAATCTTTAAACTTTCTAACGACAAAAGTAGCAACCCCTTAATGGGTAACATATGGGCTATTTTGAGTATTAGAGAGAAGATAGTGTGATAAACTCCCATTAAAAAGTAGTTTACACCATTTTGAAAACAACAGGAATGTCACATGCCAGGAATGACCAGTAGCTCATGAATATCCAATTTCTACCCCAAATAGTGACTTTTGCAGCCTGTGTGGGCAGGGGTTGTCTTGGCAGGGTGACTTACTCAGGAGTCAGGAACTGTGGATTGAGAGAAAAATATTGATTTCTTTATTGGTTTTTGTAATATCTTGAGGATTTGCATGTTGGCTTTTGTTCGCCAATGGGGAATTACATTATAAACTTCAAAGGCATTTTACAAGTGACTTTTATTACTATAATATAAACTGCAATACCTGATATGACCAAGGTCAAGCTAGATCGGAAAATATTGGAGGCACCTGAAACACCCTACTAGACATGAAAATGCTGCGGTGACCAGAATAGATCCATTAATTCCTTAAATAGTCACGAAGGAAAGGGTGTCTCTGATACCCGCTCCTTTTTTGTGTCTGAGGTGAGTAGTATGATACTTTGCTTTGGGGCAGTTATGCCCAGGGCTTTGGAGTCAGAATGGGGAGTCGGAGTCGTGGAGTCGGAGGTTTAATTTTGGTTGGAGTCGGAGTCGAACTTTGATTTTCAGGTGGAGTCGGAGTCAAAAATTAAAGTGGTGACTGCTGACTCCTAAAAATGTAATTTACAAAAACACAGTTACTAAAATGTGAATTGAATCCCAAATTTTACATAAAGTTTCCTAAGCAAGTATTCATAAAAAATCCTATGAACAATTTTGTAGAATGTCTTTTTCTTCTCTGTTAACCATGTAATCATATTTATGTGCAATAATTTAATGCCAATAAGCCGAGTCGGGAGTCGGAGTCATAATTCAGGAGACCCAAGGAGTCGGAGCCGGAGTCGCTTTTCAGAAAGCCAAAGGAGTCGGGGAGTCAGAGTCGGTTCACTTATCACCTGACTCCAAAGCCCTGGTTATGCCTCATCTTCCCAGCAACTGGAGAGAGCTATTCTGCAGACGCTCTTCCAAAGTGCGTGCAAGTAATGCAGGGTTAGCCTCACAACTATTTAAATTATGTTGATAAGAAGCAGGTAGCAACGCAAGGTCATACTGTAATCCTTTAAAGGAGCCTTTAAATGGTTGCAGAAACATTTCATTTTGTGTAGTGCTCAATCATTGCTTGGCCAAGTGTTACTGTTTTTGTTGTAATCATCCCCATCCCACCAAATTAGTAAAAATAAAATATCTATGTAATTAAAATCTGTAATCTTTGTAAAAATTTTGGGGAACATACATGTACTTGTTACTCCACTTATATAAGACCTCAATTGCCCTCCAGAACAGGAAGTAGAAACCACAAGAATTTCAACTATATATATAGCATCCTGTAAGTTAGTGGAGGCAAGTAAACTGATACCTCCAAAGAGCTAAAGAGGGAAATGCGGGAAAATCAACTGGAAAGGAAAGATGACACTCCACAGAGTTGGTTTAAGCAGCAGCGATATAAACAGTTGAATTGTTTTTAATTAATTGTTTACGGTTAAAGTTGAATCCCACAGAATACAGCTGCTCCACCTATTGTACTCCACAGTTCAACAAAAATACCCCAGCTGGTGGCTCCCCCACTTTGTCAATTTGCTCATATGCATTGGAAAAGCCACAAATTTTTGAAAACAGGGGTGGGCTCACTCGAAAGCAGCTGGCTCAGCCAGGAATAATGGCACTAAACTATAAATGCACACATTTTGGGTCGATATACAGGCCTATAATTCCATCCAACTTTCATAAAAATCGGAGAAGGAATCTTTGAGATATCCTAGTTATTTTAAGGAGGACTTATTTTTGTTGAACTGTTTTTCATAATTTTCACATATTGTACACCACGTAACTCTCAAAAAAACATCGGCAACCCCCTTCAAAGACATGTTTTTAAATAAAGTGTATTTTCAGCTATATTCCTTTAATTTTTCAAAAATATTTTATGGATATTGTTCGAGTGATACTGCTTTTCGTTATAAATTCGACACTGTATATTTTAATGTAATGACATAAGATTTGGAAAAGATCATAGTTCAAAAATTATGTTGGATAGCCCCCCTATTTTTTTTTACGTTGGAAAGCTTTCTTTATAAACTTTTTGGCAAAGTTTCATGAATATCTCATGGATTTTAGATTTCTTGCTAAGAGTGGGATTCAACTTTAAGGCTGTTTTCAGTAACAAAGGTCAATAATGTCTGTTGACTATAAAATTTCTTTAAAATAAAAAATCGTTCATTTTTAAACATATTTATTTCAAAATCATTAAAAGTAAAAAAATCATGGGAAAGAAAGATAGGTTGTGGCATGGCTTAAACTGTGTATTGCCTTGCTATTTTCCCGTCGACCCTGTATTTTTCTCGACCTTACGAGTCTAATAAGGAAATACAGAGTCTTCTTTGTCAAGTAGTCTAAATTATAAATGCAAACCTTCACTGAGGCGAAGGAAAATTATGTGGTTGAATGACATCAAATATAAATCTTAACTGAGAATGACGCCATTCATAATAGGTCTGCAAAAAAAATGCCACCCATTTCAGTGTAACGATGGGCATGTAGCTGAAACTGAAAATTAATCACTCCTCTCTTCTGACTGTAATAGACACGTAAAATATTATGATGTTTAGTGCATCTTCTTGACTTTCTTTGAAGAAGATGTTTTCAGGGTGACACGTCTACCCGCTGCAGATTCATAAACAGCTTTCCAAACGCTGTTTTATCAAATATGATGAAGTTTGAGGTGTCAACAGCCTTTCCGCAGACTTCGCTCTACTGAGACATCATTTACTGATCTTTAGATCTTCTTTATCTACCGGCTGCTATCCTTGCAACAATTCCAGGATATATCCTTGATCCCTGGCCTAAGACATCTAGCTATTACAAAAGACAAGTTCACTTCACAAAACTTCAACTTTGTTAAGCTTTACCATAGCTTCACCATAATCCAATACGAACTGTTGATAAATTAATGTTCACTGTATTTCAAGCAAGACAAAGTCAGTAAGTTAAGCCCCACTCTTAAGGGCTCAAAACATAGAATGCACTTTATTCCAAAGACCAGGCCTAACATCAATTCAGCAAATTGTCCAGCCCCTGAGGGCTGCACCAATCAAATTCAATATATGTTAATTATCCCAATTTTACTCCAATTGTCTTATCCTTCATTGTTGTATAACCTGTATAAGACAAGGTTCAAGATTTGAGTCAGCCATTTAGGACATTTGACTGAAAAAAATCCTGAAGGCTAATTTTTCATTTTTTGAACAAGGTTTTGAAATTACCTTCTGGCAAAAATTGTCTACTTTCCAATAAAGGCATCAGAAATGAAGAGATCTCATCCCTTTGTCATGTTTTTGGGCAAAATATGTCCGAAAACAGGCAAAAATGCACATTTTAGGGTGACAAAATTTTTCACAGTGTCACATGTAAGGGGCTATAACTTGGAAAGTAACACTTCTATATAATTCATTTCACCTTGACATAATTCCCTATATTGTTTGCTTCTAATTACATGTAAATTTGAGATATTTCAGCTAAACACGTACTCAGACTAACAGGATATTTGACTAAACGTCAGTTGACAATTTTTTTGAGAATTTTGCAGATTGAGGTAAAGCTGCTGACTTTGATAGCACACTGTGTTGTCATTTTTTGCAATAGAAATTTGTATGATACATCAATATCTTTCAAATTTAATATAGAATACGATAGTACCAAGAATTGGGTTGCTGCTAATATTTATATGCATTTTCTTACTTATGTCTACTAAATTTGAAAAGCTGAAAAAATTAATGGTGTCGCAAAAAAAAAGTCAGTCTCTTGCAATTTCTGTTGGAAAGTCTCCGAAATCGAACTTGATGTTCCCAGATATATTGGCTACAACAAGTTTATGTTTAAAAAGTCCAATAACGAGGCCAGAGGATAGCTTGAGTTTTTTTTGCAACCAAATTTTAAAGGATTTTAGGCTATTTTTAGCCATCTGTGGCTCAGTCGGTAATGTAAGGGATAATATATAAAATATGCAAGATTGACCTAAATTATGTTTGTAACTCATGAAAATTACTTTTGACAGTGACTGGTCATTATTGCAGTCTTCTTTTACCTCCATTCTATATTTTAGAGTCGCTGTCTTGGACAGCCGTGCCAAAAATCACTTTATTAATGCAAAATGTATAAGGGCACAGGGTGCCCATCTCATTCATGTGCCTGGTTGTTACAGGATAAAAATAAGCAGTTGTTTAGTGCTTTGGTACTGTGTTAGGCTTATTTGTTGACAAAAATTGAGTGCTACTGAGATATATGCAGTGAAAGTGAGAGATATTCCAAAAAATGCTAGGTTCCAATTGACAAGTTATAAAAACATCCATAGAATGAAAATGGTGAAATATTTTGTATTTCCGACTTCAGATTCAGATTCCTGGGGAAATTTTACATAAGATAGGCTATTTTTAAGACCACAATTTAAAAATGAAATTTTGGACTAAAATGTCCCAAATATATGACTCAAATCTTGAACCTTGTCATAAATTATCCCCAAGACTGACTGATCCCTAGTCCAAGCTCTAAACAAAGGGCTAAATTCTTCAAGGCAGCTTAATTATCGCCCATACAATGCAATTGCAACACTTTGTGTCAGTCTTGCTTGGGGAATTTTATCCTTGGTGGCAAAAGATTAAAGTTGCTTTTCTTTAAAGCTTGGCATTTGGGTGGCCCTTAATCGCACAATAGCTTTTATATAGACAAAGGGCCAGCACAAAGACCTGGGGGGGGGGGCACTAGTTGTCAAATAAGCACACCTGTGACGGTTAGGTAAGCCCAACCTTAAGAATTTAAGTTAGCCCTTATGAAAATATGCAATACTAAAAAAAGACTTTATTCTAGTGCATTTATGTTTAATTATTTTCCAGCTCACTTAAGACATATATTGAAGGAACTTACATCTGCCCTTAGCTATTCAGACAATTGAGCTCCCACAAGCTTAGTTACAAGTGATTCTAATAAATATTATAAGATCCATTTACCTTGGCCACTGTTCAGTATGTTCAACCTTTCCCCGATTTCCCCAATAATAAAGTTAATCTTAATTCCTACATTTCTAATACAACTCAATATTCATAATTCTTCAATCATAATCCATAATTCTTATAATTTTAATTTTAATCGGGCCTAGGTTAACAAGGGGTTAAATCTTGCTAATTTGTCGTTTTCAAAATCAATGCATGACCTCCAAACTGTGACCAAACATGTTGAATATACACTCATCAGCAAGAGAAATGCAACACTTGATTTTAGCTGATATTTTTGGAAATACTTTTTTCCCCCGAAACCAAATTGATAGCAATGATTCTATCGTCGACAAGCACAATTGTATACCAAACATCATTCAACAGGGAACATTTCCTGTCTTCTTGTATTTTCTAAGATTATTGTGTCTCAACACGACACACAACTTGCAGAATAAGTTATCCTGGTGTCACAAAGGTTTCCCCTCATGTGAGGCCTATTTCATATATAGGCCTATACAGCCATGGTCGTTAGTTTTGCCAAGCTGCTATGCTTTTACGAGACAATGTGCAAAAACTGGCTTTTTGAATTGCATGCGCTTCTTGTACTTAGCTTCAGTAGATTAGAATACCAGTCAAAATCTACTTTTTCCACAATCTACTTTTCGAAAGTAGATTTTGTCAGAAGTAGATTTCGGAGAAGCAGATTTAGGAAAAGGAGATTTTAACTGCCCCCCCTTCAGTATACTGGTATCTTGAAGTACATGTAACTAGCTACTTCAAGCTAGTATATCATACCAGCTCTCCATATATTCAATGTACCTAATATTCTTAATTTGCATTTCATGTATAGTTCAGTTCAACGTCAATGTCATAAATTTCGTCATTCGGAATCCATTAAATTTTGCTGAATATTGAAATTAAATAGGTACAGGTTCTCACAAAGTAAATACACAGTAAGCATGCAGGTGTTGACAGTCTCCTTTAATGGACCAAACTGATTGAAAGCCAGGTAGCTTTTGCCAGCTTGAGGGCCTGGGGAAAGTTTAAATTGTTTTCCTCTAAGTTATAAATAAGCAGACAAATAAGAATAAATCAACAACAAAACATCATGTAACTGGTGCCAGGTATAAAAAACACACAGAGTGAAATTAAACTGAAGAAGATGACTTTCTTGTACAAATTTTGTTTAAGTAAATTCGCATGTATATCAGATGTTGATTTTTTTATTTTACTTTTCCATTAGATATATAACTATATTGGATTCGCCCAGTTGCACCTATATGTAACTGGGAATCCAACTAAACTACGTCATGACTGTGACAATTAGGGGGGGGGGGGCTGTCATTGTTTGCATTGGCCAGGGAGGGCCATAGCAGTGCGCATGATCACAGATTTAATGGCTATATAATGAGGAGCTCCAGGTCAGCTATAAACCATTGGGTCATTCAGGATCTGCAGTATACTGATTGATCTCAGTTTGTGTCATAGATTTGCTACAGGGAGGACCGAGCCAGAGACCTCGCCATGGAAAAACCAGAAGGGGGTGCAAAGGCACTGTCCTGGTGGGCACTGGTGTGCTGATGACTTTGGGGATGACTGGAAGTGCCATGGGAAAGGGCTTAAAGACGAGATGCTATGAATCCAGGATGGGACCAAATGTTCACAACTACACCCTGATGGACATCCACCACGAAAAGAATATCTCCCTAGGAGAGCACGCAGGCAAGGTTCTCCTTGTGATCAACACTGCGTCCTTCTGAGGGGCAACCCCCAGTACCTCACTGTGAATGCACTCTACCACCGCTTCAGCAAACTGGAGATCATCGCCACCCCCTGCAACCAGTTTGGACTCGTAAGTTATGAATTCAACCTTTTTTTTTTGCAGCAGAAAACTGCTGAAGGCCATTTCGTACAGTAAAAGTATGGTAGAAAAAATTAATGGTCAGAATAGTTTTATTTTTGTATTTGTGTACTAATTTATGGAATGTTTTAGGTCTAACTAAGCATTCTCTGTGATTACTTCAATTTGCGTGTTTATTGAGATTTTTATATAGTAATATAATGGAAGCAGTGCTTGTGACTTTTATCACAGAATGGTATAGAAATATAATGCAGAAAAGTGTATGGACATAGTGTCCGAAAATGAAATAGAATTGTTGAAATGATCAATCCTTACAGGGGGGCAAGAGGGAGATTGTTAGAGTCACTGAAACTGCCTTATTTTGAAAAAGGGTGTAGTTAGCTGTTTGACTCGCTGAATTTGGCATATCTTGAAAATAGGTGTTGCGAATGCGAATTATATTACTATATTTCATTGCTATAATGCTTTTCTTCCAAAGCTTTCTGTATTTATGTTCTTTTCACGTTGTGCATGTGCAGACTTGCATAACATCAAAATAATAATATAATTAAAGTAAAGTGTACTTTTTTTATTAACACGATAACATTTTTTCCACATGAAGAGCAATAACACATTTACTCAACCATGAATATTATGTTGCTCTATACTTCACAAGTAAAAAATTTCAAATAACAGATTTAACTTGTTGTAACAAGCTTGTTTTTGGTGTCATTTCAATTGGTTCAAAATATTGATCTCATTTGCAACAGGTTCACAATATATAATACAACAAGGTTAGCATAATCTGGTTTCCTATAGCGGTCTTCGGAATATTTGATAGGGGCAGGATGATCGGGTTTGGAGCTTGCCAAAACACCTCTCAATCGTATTGCTATGGTTCAAAGAGGTGCTTCGGACAACATTGTGTGTTGGTGAGGAAAACAATGTTTTACTCCCGAAAAAATGGCGAGAATATGGCCTGAAAAGGTGCAAATTAATATATAATATTATTTTAAAAATTTTGACGTTTTGAGGATGTGCATGCCTCTAGACGAGTCTTTGCCTGCCCCTGTCCCCCCCACAAGGATTCTGCTCACCATATGGCCCTTCAAGCTTTGATTCGCAGTTTAAAAGTTGGAAGCACTTGCTTTACACAACCTAAGATGTTTTAGTTCGATTGTTTACTAAAAGTAATTTGAATTTCACGAATGTCTAAAAGTAATATTCGCGCAGCAAAACGGCTGAAGGGCATTTCGCGAATTGAGCACAAGAGAAGACTCAAAAATCTGTACAGTGATGGTCTAAACATCAACAGTCCACAGCAGGGAATTAGGTCAAGTGGGTCCACATTCTTATTAATGATATAGTTTTGTATTTAACTAAACATAACATATTTATCTTCAAAAGTGTCTTAAAAATTCAATTTTCTTCAGTTATATTTCTTTACAAATATATGGCATAGTTAGTCTTTGGCCTTAACAAGCTAAAAATAAATTATTAACACATGATTCATTTAATTCCAAACAGACAACAAGAAAACATTACAAAAATAAAGTAACATAATCTTTACAGACATGATCATGTCACAGTGAGATATACATGCAAATCATGTCATTGTTTTTTATTACCATTATACTATTATGTAATATCAGCAATCTAACATAGACTTGAATTTGGCAGCTTTCAATTTTGTCTGCCCTTTTTATACCATTTAGCTGATTATCTATTTAATATATATCTATCTGTCAACTTGTTTATAAATATATCTGTTACATCTACTTTATCTTTCTATTTACATTTCTCTCTGTCTTTCTACATATCTGTCTTTCTAATTTTTTGAAATATAGTTAAATAACTGCCCATCATACATTGAACATGAAATAAAATAAAAGTTACAGTGCCGCCTGTAAATAAGTGAAACACATGACATTGTACCATTGCATCAATGCTAAACATCCTTAACCAAAATGCTTCTGGAAGGACGAATTCTGATGCGATGAGAGGAAAACAAAGTGGGTCATAAAGGCCGATATGTGAGGCATGTGGGATAAAAATAGCAGCCAATTTCCTGTGCTGTAGTCGGAGTTAGGTATGGGTCAAAGTCTTTGATAAGTAAGTGAAACGCAGGCCCAATGTTAAAACATAGGGAAGGGCGGTTCACTTACTTATCAAAGACTTTGACCCATACCTAACTCCGACTACAGCGAAGAAAATGGGCTGCTATATGTATCCCGCTTGCCTCACACATCGGCCTTTATGACCTACTTTGTTTCCCTTTCATCGGATGAGAATTCATGCTACCACAAGCAGTTTGGCTGAGGATATTTAGCATTGATGCAATGGCACAATGTCATGCGTTTCATTTACTTACAGGCGGCACTGTATGGTAACACTATAAGTGTCACAAAAACTTTTACACTGTACAGTGTAAGTGCTTCACGAATTTCATGGCTGTGCCATTTACATGTCAAGGGAATAAGTCCTCACTATCTACATTTTCACCACTGCTGCATGATATTTCAATGATGTCATAGGCAAAATTTTGGAAATTAAAATTAATTTTTCATCTACTGTTTTAGTCGCACAAAGTAAAAGCACAAAGAAGTCTCCTTGAGAACTTGGTGGAACCTCATTAGGCATAAATCATCTATTGATTTGGACAAGTCTTCTCTGTTGGCCAGAGTGGCCATGTTTACTTTGAAAATGTATCAAAGGTGGTTGGCTGCCAGGTATTCTGATGACCTCATCTGTAACTGTAGCCTCATCATGTCCAGTGTGGTGGTTCCTGTACTTGCACACAGTAGCACTCTAGCTTGTAGAATGGAAAATTGTATGAAGGAAATATACAATACACTGAATACAGTGGGCATTGTTGCCAGGAATGTAGGTATTGAGTTATGTATGTGGTACCGTGTACTTCTGGGGTGTCAATCAAATATGGATTGGCCCTGAGTGCCCTTCGGAGGTATTAGGTCCAACTTTAATACATCTTCGGAGGCCCTCTTGATACACTTGTTCCAAATGTCCCAATCGAATGCTCTTACAACTTCTTCAAATTTCTAAATTTTCAAATTTGGCAAAATGACTGTACCTACTTTCCAAGTGTCAAAGGAATGTACTTGAGTTCCAAATGAGGGTCAAGGGAATGTACTTAAGTTCCAAATAAGTGTCAAAGAAATGTGAATGTTCCAAATGATTGGAAAGACAAGTGTTAAAAGGATATTCCTCTTGCAAATAAGCAGGTTAAGCTGGTTTCATAACACAACCACCGAATTTTCATTCTATTTACGAAGCATAAATAATGTGGGAACCTAAAACCGCACACACAATAATTTACCAAAATGGACAATGAATGAACACCTACTAGCTGTCAAACACTGAGTAGTTGGTAAATTGTATAACAAACATACATGTTGCATGTACATACAAGCAGTTGTTTGATCTACATAGTCATTTTTACATTTTAAGTTTCTGTGTTTCATTTATAAATCATATCACTAATTCATGATTTTAATGTCCAGTGTGGGGGCGGGGGCTAGGAGTTTTTTTTAAGTAAATAATTTCTTGTTCAGTTTTGGTGAAATTAATTATTTTGGGGCAGTCTTGAAATAAGTAATTTCTGCCAGGGGTGTTTCTAAACAAAGAGTTGTTTGATTCAGGAATGAATATTGAGGGACTTTGGATGCTTGAAATAAATAAGTACTGCCATAGTCGCCAAGAAATAAATAATTTCTCCTCAAGGAAAAACTCCAAGCTCAGTTTTACAGCCATGGAATGAGATGTGATCACCAGAATGAACCAAAATTCCGCTCAAAAAATAGGGATTTTAAGAGGCTTTCCTGACCATGTCGGGTATTCATGAGGTTCCATCTAATTTGCATTGAACTTTAAAGAGTTAGGTGTCATTTTTAATTTCAATTTAGTTTTCATACCTTTTTTGTTGACTTTTTCTCTTTTATGTGAATAAAATAAGTCATAGGGCCTTAATGATAACCTGACCATAGGGTATGAAATTCCGCCTCTGAAAACTTGACCATAGGGTACAAATTTCGCAACGCGTGCCGCACATCCGCATCAAAATCCGGCCGAGTACCCCCCCCCCCCTGAGAGTAGATAGCATCTGATTATTTACTTTCCGAACAAAATATACAACCCTGTGAATTCACGCAATAGATCTTAGTAAGACCTATTTCACTGAATGGTCTGAACATGGACCCCAAATAACATTTATGCAATTCTACAATTCTTAGTTTGCTTTTCACACACAGGATATATATACACTTAACACAATAAATCCAAAAGCACAACTTTCAAAATTTTAACTGATATAATTACCAAGTTATAATTATAAAGCCTTGAAGTTATATTAAAATGCACTAAAATTACTCCAGCTTGGAGACACCTTGGCTGGACCAATCAGAGGCAAGTACGGGAAAGCTATTAGCCAACAGTATTTAAATATTCACCACTTTTCCCCTAGTGTTAACTGGGAGAACCATCCATGAAATTGGTCTATTAAACTTGTCTGCCTCTCTGTCCCGGATTTTCAATGTTTCACATAGGTTATCCGTATGTGGTCACTTGTCAGGTCATTTTACTGATATTGTATTAAAGCTGAACATGAATTTGATAACTATAGTTTAATTGGCTGAACTCATGTTGCAACATGACTAATTTATTTTACAACAAAGCCTCTCTCAATAAGTAATATCAGTTAACCAGACAAGGCTAACCCATGTTAAGCATGCATTGGTACAATTTGATAATAGAGGGCTAAATCCTTATCCAGTCACTTTATCAGAATACTAGAAATACCCATTGACACACAATTGTGGTAAAGCACACCAACTCAAATATATATCTCTCCTGAAAAGAGAGATTTTATTTGTATCAGAATATTAGAATATAGAATAGGCTATCATCCCTGAGTGAAGAACTTTACAGTTCACAAAAACATTTTTGTAACATCTCAAGAAGGAACATTCGGAAGGTCCTCGCACTAAGGGGGGCAACCAGTATAAACCCACATGTTGTATCTACAAGTGGACCGCTGCTACATTGCCACTTCTTTTTCCAGCCTTGGCAGATCAGAACATATGCTGTCATGTGTTGCCACCTAGTGACTAGTGTGCTATTCCTCGAGCTCCTGCAAGCGGTCCACATCATTTCAATCAGAGGAACTCACACAATTTTGTCTGGAAGCAACTGGGGCTGTTTCTGAGTGTGCTGATGGCCTTGTCTACTTCCTTAGAGAATGTGATTGCCGAGTCTGACTGTGGTATACATCAATGTTGAGTGGACATTTTGTGAAGCAGTTATCATTTTCACCAGACTGCCACATATTGGGACCTCAAAGGTCTCACCATAAGAAAATTGTGTAGAACATGCTCTGAATTACGCAGTATATTGCTATGTGCCCTCCTTATTGGTTTCCCCATTTGAGGCCCGCTAGTTACACTCGTTTACTGTTAACAGTTACGAACAATGCAAAAAAAAATTGGAAGCTGCTCGATGAACTCAAGTTGAAAGATAACAGTTATATACATATATATATATATATAGTAATTTCATTTGGACAGCAAGCAACTTGTCAATTGACCAATTAACCTGTTTCGTTGCAGCAAGAGCCAGGAGCCAATGCCACCGAAATTCTCAACAGCTTGAAATATGTCAGACCTGGTAGTGGGTTCGAACCCAGCTTCCATCTCTTCCAGAAGTTGGATGTCAATGGTGAAAACCAACACCCACTCTACTCCTTTTTGAAGGTAAGCATACTAAGCAACAATAATTTTCATGGTATAGATGGAGTCATTTTCAAAGAACTGGGGATTTTCCAAATGTTCCTATTTTATTTATTTTCTTCTTACAATTGGTATGGAAAGCAGTAGTTATTTCCAGTAAAGTGTAAAGAAAATTTAAAAAAGAAATTTGTTCTTTCAACCGAGCTCCTGTAAAAGAAAAAAAAATTGGGAGCATAAAAAAGATTGAAGCGAAACAAATAACTCAGGCACTACTACCATGCAGGGCATCAAAACTTCTGCAAAGTCTAAAAATATAGAGAAGAATACTTTGAATAGTTTTCAAAAATTCACACTTGGATAAATTGTAACTCACAGTCCAATTTTATAACTTAGATAAAAAGCAACAACACTAATTTCTTTTTTGGTACACAATATATAATATATTCGAAACCTCCTGATGTTTTTTGCTAAGACAGAACTATAAGGTGATGCAGAGGCGTAAAACACAAACTCCTAAGACAGCAGTTTGTGAAGTTATCAGTTGATTTATCTGTTCGCATTAAATAATGTCTAAATATATGATTTAAACTTTATCTTCCAGTCCCGCTGTCCTCCACCTAGTAAAGGGTTTTCCAAAGCAGAGAAGCTCTATTACTACCCCATGCATGCCAACGACATCCGCTGGAATTTCGAAAAGTTCCTCGTCAACTGCAAAGGTGAACCTGTGACCCGCTACTCCGCTGGGTTCTCCCCTGAAAATATGGTCGACGACATCCAATTTCTCATCAGCCAGTGTGGCAACGAATAGCTTAAAACCTTGAGATATCCAAAATCTTCATGTAATCTCGCATCAGTGTTTAACATCTATCTGATGTCTCTGTCTTTCTTATTTGCTTAGTGTTTTATAAATTTGCTTTATTCTACCCTATTGATGTAAGGCCCCGAATCAGGCTGCATACAACTGAACTTCAGATTCCATATTTTAACAATTATATTTTAGACTTATATTTAGCCTCGTAACTCACTTTTGTCATTATTTTTAATGAAATGATATATTTTGCAATTGGACAATTATTATAGTTCTAAAATACACAGAAGGTGGCTCTGAGTATAGAACTAGTTCAAAGTAATCCAGATGGTGGCTCAATCTGGACATTTTGAAATTGTATTTTAACAATGTTTTATGGAACCTCGTTTGAATGACTTGTCAAACAGTCGTAAATGAAAGTCTTGCTGTAAACCTAATGGAAGTGAGTCTTGATAATGTTGTTGCTTTGGTGGACTTGTGCATTCGTCTACCAATGGAACCTCATGCAATTGTTAGCTTGTCAGAAAATGAGTTGATTTAATAAAACATTTTTTGTATAATCTGCTGTGTTAGTTTATATTTTAACTGGCATAGGGGCCAGGCCCCTCAATCGGAACACCTAACTTCAGCTGCTCAACGTGGAAAGGGTATTAGTGCTATGAGGCTTAAAAGTGGCCAAAAAGACGAAGATTGAGTTGAAATATATTGCGCTACAGTGTTGTGGACAAAGCTTGATCTGTATGGACAGGACACTAGACCATTTCCAAAAAAAAAGCTCAAATTCCCAAATCACCAACTTAGTATCCTCGATTGGACAACCAAGTTGCCTCGATTGGACTACCCCAGATAGAGAGCAATATGTGAAATAATTAAAGTTATTTCGGTCATTTAATAACCCGCAAACATGATTTTCTGCTTGTGTCAGCTAACCTCAGATCACATAAACTTTCAATTTTGGAATTTTTTACTTTTCAGCATTGTTCCAGAAAATGCCTGTAGAGGGCATCTTAGCATGGGAGTTAAGTTATCGTAATTAATTTAACATATCTCTGGGCCATAATTTGATGTCCTTAGGGATTATTTTTCATAAAAAGCTAAAATTGTCATGCTTACAGGCTGTATTATGAATATGTATACATCCATGAGGTGGTCCGATCGAGGACACTCCACTCAGTGGTCCAATTGTCATTTGCAAAATTTAAGCCAGTGCCCTGAATTTTATAGATAGATGAATTTTTCTTTTACCTTTTCAGAGACAATTAGTTGGAGGTCTCTGAAACAGATTCTGAAGGATTTCCCAGCAGTATGTGAATTCTGACTGTGTAGGACTTGAATGACAATGTTAGATCAGACACTACCATTTTACACCTGTTACCTCAACTTTTTTTTCAAATTATACATTCATGACCATTTCCAAATGATTGAAAAGCAATCACTCAAGACAGGACAGCTGTTCATAAGCTTAATAATTTTGTCACAGAGTGTTCCGATCGAGGCACCGGTCCGATCGAGGGGACTCTTTCCTATCATACTTCAACTTATTATCTAATAATAACAATGGTCATAGCAGGAATCTCATCTCACTTATAAAAGCTTTTTTTTCTCAACCCATAACACCTTCAATTACGCTCCTTAGCCTGTCAACTCATCTGCGGTTCAAGATAGGGCAACTTTTGTCTATCAACATTCATTATTTTCACAGTAACACAATTTTACCTTGGGAATATGGCCAAAAAAAAACATGTTTTTTTGACATAAAAATATCCCAGCTGAATATTTATCTGCAACAACAAGGGCTATAATGCATTTCATATTAAAGGTCATTCAATTCTGCATCTTTTGATATCCTGACTGACCTTCTATGGCCAATATAATCGGCGCATTTATGAAAAGCAAGGCACCCTAACAGGCGAACAGATAATATATTTATATTGTAGAAAGGCGAATGTGTGAATCAAAATTAATGTTGTCATTAGTTTTGTCTTCAGTGTAAACACTTATGACTTCAGCATACATGTAGGTCTATATATCTCACTTAAAAAATACTTTATACAAGATTAATACACCTAGTTAATCTGAGGTCATAGAACAAGAAAGGAGAATACAAGGGCCTATCCAGAAGAAACAGAGAAGAATTATATAAAATAGCCACTGCAAGTAGGACACGGTCCAAACCTGCATCTATAGTTTCATAACATTCCTTTCACAGCATCCTGGTGTTGAGATCCACCCCTGAACAAGATTAAAAACAGACACCATGGTATTGTATTTCACATTATCACCAAGTATTTAAAGGCAGGAACAAGATTGCTTTTAAACTTAATCATGGCACCCCATGGGGGAGGAAGGGCGCTGCTGCTGCAAATAGCATCCTGCATCTTTTTGGCATCTCTGGACCTTGCTTCAGCAGGAGAGAAAGCCCAATGCTATCCATCCAGGCTTGGGTCACAGACAATCTACAACTTCACACTGCAAGACATCAACAACAAGCATGACATACCACTGGCCAAATTCAAGGATAAGGTGGTCCTGATTGTCAACGTGGCCTCCATGTGAGGAGCGACTCACCACTACCATAGCATGAATGCACTACAGAGCCAGTTTGCCGATTTGGAGGTCATCGGCATACCATGCAACCAATTCGCTCTGGTAAGTTATTCGATAAAACTGACTTTCAATAACCAAAATAGAAAGGACAACAATTTATCATACTGTACTCCTTTGGGTTTTGTCTTGGTAATGACTAGGGGAGATCGGGACAGTTGGTCCGCTTTTTATTTTTGGGCTCTCATTCAAAAACTTCTATAAATATTTGAAAAATCTCTTTACTGACTGACTTCTGAACATCTACAATACCCTTGTGCCAAACCAAGTTTATCTACCTTCTATAGTTGCGGAGAAAAATAAGTTTGAAATTTTTTTTTTTATGGTCCAAAGTGCCCTGCATCCGGGGCACATTGGACTGTCATGTGGGGCAGGTAACAGGTTGGACCACGGAACAAAGTCCAGGAAAGTAAAAGAGAGTGAGCAAACACCACATTTTATTCTCACAGATCACAACACACACTTGTGT
The DNA here is from genome assembly GCA_026936325.1 of Platynereis dumerilii. Classification (NCBI taxonomy): domain Eukaryota; kingdom Metazoa; phylum Annelida; class Polychaeta; order Phyllodocida; family Nereididae; genus Platynereis; species Platynereis dumerilii. The sequence goes on along the minus strand of JAPTHN010000023.1, from coordinate 4,066,254 downwards.
GTCATTGCAGAATGATTATATTGGAATATCACCCAGACAATTTTAATAAATCTTATTTCAGCAAGATGGGCTGGCAGATTAGCCACCTGAATTGATTTTACCGTCATATTGTACAGGAATCACTTAGCTGCTCTATTAATGTTAAATATTATTGACGTTTTGCCGATTTTTTTTTGCCAGTAAATCCAGTTTACTACGGTCCAACAGGCCCCGGCCATGCTGGTCCAACCTGTCCTGTCCCAACGTCTTATGAAAATGTGCATGCCCCCGCTAACAGGATTATTTCAATCTGTAAACTAGGTATGCCAGGCGATTCTTTCTTGCAACTCCCATTTTCGACCTCAAAAAAGTTATGGGAAAATTTTGAAATCCGGAGGAAAAACTACTTTAAGATGGTGTCTTTTATAAAAAAGAGACATCAGTTGTGTACATTGAAAGATGTTGATAACATTGAAAGATGTTGATAACAATGTTGTTTTGTCATTTTTTAACTGATATTGATGATTTTGAAATAAAATAATTTTAAAATTTATTGAGTTCTTAAAAATGTGTCCTGTAGGCCACTTTTAAATGTCTCGCTATTGTCAATAAATGTTGTTTAAATTACTAATGAGCATGTATTAGTTGTCTCTTTGAAGTGAAGATGAGCAGTCCACTGAATTATGAACATCTTGAAGCAAGATAATATCTGTCAGCATTACATAGGTGGTAAAAATTATCCACATTAACCTTATTTTACTTGTCTTAGTATCTTAATAGGTTGTCAGCACCTCTCAGTGCCATTTTACAATGTTTCAAAAGTTTCCAAAAGGATTAGATAGTATAGATAAATGATTGAGGTATCTGTTGCAAACCAGCGGTATATGGGACAAACAATCAAGATGCAATAGAAAGGCAAAATTAATCATTCTACGTGATTCCAATTGATACAATGTGATGGATGTTGCCTGAAATTAGTTTTTAAATGTTGTGCATTCACATTTATGCATGGTATGACCATGAACTTTGGAAAAATGCAATGGGAGCATTTGACTACTTCGACGGTATGGTTGTGAAAATAATTCAACTGATGCATAGGGTGGTGGCTTCAGTGATTTCTGCCATTCAAACTACCCAGACTACTCTTTCACTTACAAATGTCACATTTTAATGCAATGTCACCACAAATAATACAAAATTTCTGAAAATAACTGATGTTGAATATCAGTAAAAACACATTGGTGGGCATAAACTTTGAATTAACTTTTGTCCTGGCTTCAATAGACCATTTTCTAAATAGGAACAGGAGCCTTACTAATAAATTTTGTAATAAATTTTGAGTCAACACAGATTTCCATGATTACATTGACATTTGGATGTTCTATATATAAATTTGAGATCAATTTTAAATAACATAATTAACATCATTAAAAAAAATATTTCTTGAAAATTTTATGGCAAGATCTCTATCAAAATGTGTCCCTGAATGCTACTTCTAAAGACTAACATGACAACAACGAAGCAATAATTTATGCTTCTATTTCAATATTTGCCTAATTTATGAAAATTTCCCATAACTGTTTTGAGGGCCAAAAAATGGTGCAGCAATCTAATATTCACTGGCATATCCATATCATTGCATAAAACCGTAAAATTATTAGCCGGACCTGTTCAGGAGATGTCTATTGAAGGGGACGAACACCAATAATTATCACTGGAAATTTCTTTTTTGGAAATTAGCTTTTCCCCATAACTTTCTTAATTGGCGCACTGTATATCAAACTTTACTTAAGTATAGTAATATAGTACACGGCCTTATGTCATTTAGCGGTATTTTTTGAAAAGCCTAACAATCTTGTACTTTTTGGAAACCTGAGGAGTTGTAGTAACATTTTTTGCTGGATGCCAATTTTTCCCATGGCAACCAAAAGAGGAATATGTTACCATAGCAACCAAGGTCAGTTTTTCTAAAAATTTAAGAATTTTCATAATTTATAAAAACCATGGCCCAGAACCAGAATCTAAGTATCAGGATTAAGAAATGCACAAAATCGGATTTTTTTGGTCAAGTGACCTTTGACATCCAGGGTCGTTGTCATGGTAACAAATGCGACCAAAGGTCAAAATTCAAGGTTTTTTAATCTCAGCTGAACTTTACCGACCTCGCATTGCCCAAGTTACCATCAATTTCAACAATCATTGGAGTCATTAGTGGAACCAGTATGTGTACTGTTTCTATACATATGCACATCACAGTGGTGGCCATGGAAACCAGGTAAGACGCAAAACTTCAAAGTCATGTCTGCTCAGTAACGTCTAAATTGACTAATTGGGCAACTTTGATATCACCAATGTACTATTTTATCACACCAGGGGTTGAGATATTTTTTAAGTTTTGCATTTATTTAAGTTACTGAAATATTTTTTTTGGCCTAAAGTTGGAATTGTCTCCTCCTGCTTCCTGTCTGTGGTTTCCATGGCAACCGTTTTTATATCTTGTGTTATTTTGGTAAAAATCTCCAAATTTCACCTTAAATGTGTATAATAAACTGTCTGTTTTGTATGAAAAATTATTCTAGGATAAAAAGGGGTATATGTGATCACATGACCTCATCAATTAGAGATCCAGGTGATCTTGAAAGTGAGGCTCAAAGGTAAGAAATGTGTTATTGCATTGACGTCAAAGTAAAAACATGACAAGTTATTGTCAGGAGGTCACCATCATTAGTTTGGTTGCAATGGCTGTAATTTTATTTTCTAGATATATCAGTTTCCAGAATTTCTGATTTTCAAAAAATATTGGTTGCCTGGTAACCTGACTGAATGCACTTGAGACATATACAAGGATTTACTTTGCATAAACTAAAATTTACAAACATCATACTGGCAGATTCTAATCAATTTCATCAACAATTTGTGTATAAATATGCTGCAACAGTATGTCTACTCTTTCAATAGATGTACAATTCATTGGTAGCCATGGTAACCAGGTTATAGCCAGAACAACCAGGTATAGTTTAATTGACAAATGTGACATATTGGGTTGCCTAAGATAAGATAATTCTCAAACTTTTCTGTCACTTATTTATGATATTCAGTTCTATTTTTCTTTTTTTAAATGTTGAGATTCTTCCAGTTCCTCACCATGGTAACCATGACAACAGTTAAGAAGAGCCTCATATTTTAGATAAAAATAAACAAATCTCAAAGTTTTACCAAAAAAGAAGCTGACAAGGGCCTGTACTTTAAATTAAAGAATTTTTTGTCCAAGGAAAATTATCCATGCCATGATATCCTGTTGCCATGAATGTTACTTTATAAATCAGGGATAATGTTCAGTTTAAAAATGAGGCTCATAGTCACTGATATACAAAAGAAAATATTAAGACAATGATGCTAATTAAGAAAAAAAGGCAGGTGATGATTGTTACATTCGAAGAATTATGAGTACCTACATTACTTATATTCAGCTGTTTGTGGCCATCAATGACCTCACAACAGGCCCTATTCATTGCATTGAAATGAGATGTCAATTTGTGACCTGCTCCACCAAAATGAGTTCAAAGTAGGCTTTATATATTTCTCAGAAATTAGCAAAATGTGTCAAAAGGTCACATTTTGATGTTTTTTAGCTGTTGGTACCACGTTTTAGCAAAAGTAATTTTCTGTGAATAATTAAGACCATTTAACCAAAAAGTGATTTTAAATTATCTAAATTGAGTGTCCCTCTCGATTTATTTAGTTCTTTTATTGTAATGGGGGGATATTCAAATGCCATTTTCTCAAAGTTTGATGTTTTGTATCATCGATGTTTGAGGTGCCATATCTTTGGATTGGACACAGATATCAAAACATACCAAACATCTTTTTAAAGCTCAATTCCAATAGAATAAAGTCATTTTCATACCTAAATATGATAGGACGCTGATTTTGAACCCATTTTGGTGGAGCAGGTCACATTTGTCATTGAGTAACTTGTGATTCAGTAGATTGCTTGTTCTGATAGAATTGAGAGTTTTGGATATATACTGAGCCTCATGTTCTGCATGTGAGTCACAGTTAATAACATTACATTGATAGGGATATCACCTGAAGAGGGTCATCTGTTCTAGAATATTTGAGAAGAATGAGACTGTTCTTCTTACTTTTATTGTATATATAATTATATATCATCAGTGTTGTATTTTTTATTCACAACAATGTACTGGGTAATTGGTTGCCAATGCCATGGTATGCATTTGAGAGGCTCAATTGGTCTATTAAGAAATGGATTGATTGACTGATCTGGCACGTTTTTAATACAACTTACAAAAATCAGTTCAAATTAAACAAGTTTTTTTTTGGGCTAAAATTCTTTTTCAGGAAAATTAAAAATATAAAACAATTTCTATAACTGGTGAATATGTGTAATTTCTTGGTGAAGTTGAGCACTTGGGAAACATGAAAATCTGGTTAATGGTAATTTTGAGTTTGCTGGTTAAAAAAATTGGGGGTGCCATTTTGTCACTGTTCCAACTTTTTAAGGACTCCAAATTTGTCGAATTAAGACACTCTGAATGCCATGTCAATGAAGAAATTTGATGTCAAAACTAAATCTAATAATCTTCAATTAGCTCCAAAAATCATAACCACAGCTGCTATAGGGCTCCAGTAGCATATACAAGACTCATAATATCCAATAATGCCGGTTACTAGCTGAAAGTTTCAGTGAACAGTGGTTTTATTTATTGTGACAGGAAATGTGTCAATATTTTGGGGGGGAAAGTGTCTCCTTCATAACATTAATGTATGCATTGTATAGTCCTATCATGAATATTTTTATATTCCTTTTGTAACAACAGTAAAGTACAAATATCATTGGCGATGAGGTAAGTTCAAATTAAGCATGCATAATAGTAATGTATTGAATTGACAGGTATGTCTTGGCCTTTTCTTATATCAATTATTTTTAAAATCCTTACACTTTCTGGAAGGCTGTGCCATAGCAATGATGCTGGTTTTAAAAATGCTCTGTTCTTTACCCTACTTTCCTTACTGCCTTTTGGTCTTTTTTTGGTTTCGTATTCATGAGTTCATTCATCATTTTGAGGTACTGATGTGCTAGACCATTCACAGCTTTCCAAATAGCAGTCATGAGTTTGAATTGGGATACTTCTTTCCTTTGTCCACAAATTTGACCTCTTTTTTAGTCCTTCAGTCAGTCGAACAGCTGAGTTTTGGGAAGGCTGCTGGTCTAAGTTTTGGGCAACTTTGAGTTTGTCTGTCAATAGATTGAAAGAACCCTTGGTAAGACAGTCCATTGCTGTCAGGCCAAACCATTACTGGTATGTTTCATTTTGAGTCAGATTACATTGCTGTAGTAAAGGTGAGGGGTGATTCTCACATTGAACGCTGTTTTGATTGACTTCTTGTTCAGTAACTTCCAACTAGTGATCTTGATTAAATGCTATGTTGTCTTGATGATAACAGACTTGCTTAATCCTAAAGAGACAGTTGGAAATTGATGAAAATTAGGAGTACAATACTTATCTCTTCAAAACAGATATAATTATACACTTTTGGTTGATGACCATCCTTTTTATTACAGCAGTCGGACAACACGATCTACATGTCAGATTTGACCTTCTCTGCCTTGATACCATGATAATGTATGGTAAATGTAAAAAAGATTTTTTTTGAAGAATGAAACGAGAACATTTCTTTAACCCAACCGCTCAGCCTCCCAAATGTTAGGTCTGGAAACAAGGCTCATGAAACACTTTTCTTTTTTACTGTTTAAGGCAGCAAACTTCAGCATTGGGCTTTATGAGCCGCATTCTAAAAGAAATAATTTTATACCAAGACTCAGGCTACACCATATTGGAGAAATGCGATTGGTAAATTTCAATGAAAAAGAACCATGCCCACTGTTAGTGGGAAGAAGGCTACACTGTGCTGCACACATAATTTTCTCAAGAAAGTAGGATAGATACTGGGCAGTGCCCTACTATTTTACACACATTTGTGACATCCATAGAATGGTTGAAGTCACCTCATGGTAATTTCGGAAAACAATTGTCTCAGTAAGAAAGGAAATAATTTAATTCACTGTTCAGCTTAAAAAAGATGTTTGACCCTAAAAACACAGAAATAGTGGTAGAATATTTCACTAGGGCAGAATAATGATTCTTGGCCTTTTATTTCCTCTTATTTGTCTCTCATATACATTCAGTCTGGTTACCATGGCAACAAATATTTCAATAATTAAATAATATGGAAACTGATATATCTACAAAATAGAATTAACAGCCATTGCTACCAAAATAATGATGGTGACCTATGGGCAAAAACTTGTTATTTTATTACTTAGCCGCCAATGTAACAATGCATTTCTTATCTTTGAACCTCACTTTCAAAATGACCTGGATCTCTAACTGTAGTGGTCATGTGATCACATATACCCCTTTTTATCCAAGAATATTTTTTCATATGAAAAAGACAATTTCTTATATATATTTGAGGTGAAATTTGGAGAATTTTACAAAAATAACACAACATATAAAAACGGTTGCCATGGAAACCACAGACAAGAAGCAGGATGTGACAATTCCAACTTTAGGCCAAAAAATTATTTTTGAAACATAAATAAATGCAAAACTTTAAAAATATCTCACCCTAGGTTTGATGAAATAGTACATTGGTGATATCAAAGTTGCCCAATTAGCCAATTTAGACGTGATTGAGCAGACATGACTTTGAAGTTTTACTTCTTACCTGGTTTCCATGGCCACCAATGTAACGTGCATATGTATAGAAACAGTACACATACTGGTTCCACTAATGACTCCACTGATTGTTAAATTTGATGATAACCTGGGCAATGCCTGGTCCGTAAAATTCAGCTGAGATAAAAAAACCTTTAATTTTGACATTTGCTCACATTTGTAACCATGACAACAACCCTTGACCTCATAGGTCACCTGACCATAAAAAGTGCCTTTCAAGGAAGTATTAACCCTGATATTCTGATTTTGGCCGTTGACAATAATTATCTTGAAATATGAAGATTTGTCAATTTAAAAAATAAATTGACCTTTGTTGCTATAGCAACATATTTCACCTTTGGTAACCATGGAAAAAATTGGCATCCACCAAAAAAAGATAGCACAACACCCAAGGATTCCGAAAAGTATAGCATTGTTGTACATTTCAAAAAATACCGCTACCCCCTTTTTTGTACCATAAGGCCATGTACTAATAGTTACAATTTATGATAAAATCAACAAAATCACAGACACCACTCAAGAGAGTGTATTGAACAGTAATGTTAATGAATGGACCAGGTTTATGCCTTCCATAAAAGTGGCTGTAGTTTCATCATAAGTAAAGCGAAAAAACAGAAGTTGTTTGATTTATTCGGACCACAGGCATCACAATTGTTCACAACAGTTCTGCACTAGACCACTACCAGTGGTACAGATACAAGGTGGGAAAGTCCTCTGAATCGACCACCCTGCAGTAATGTTGTGCCAATGGGGTGCACGGTGGCTGATTCAAGGGAATTGCCCAGACTTTCCCACCTTCCTTGTACTGTTTAAGGAGGCCAGTATCATGCAGGCCATAGAGCTGTGTTGGCAAATGATTGAAATGCCTGTGATCAGGACACCTGCTCAGGTCAATGTAGATTAACACCCCGGTTTCGGTGTGCTGAAAAAATCTTTTTTTGGAAACTCAATATGCCAGTGGTTCAGATAGTTGGACATGGCCATGAGATGAAAAATGTTGCAAAAAAAGTGTTGCAGCCCGCAATTTGTGTCATGCCTTTCAGACTATATTTTTGGTCTTAGTCTTCAAAATCAAAACTTTCACTCAGAAATCGAGAAATGGCTACATTTCAAAGCTAAATGATCCATTGATGGTGAAACTCATCCAAAATGACCTTCATGGAAGATCAAAATTTGGTATCGAGCCTTCCAAAACTAAAGAAGGCGACTAAGACCTAAAAAAAGTCTGAAAAAGCATGCAAAAAGACTGAAATTGGCATTTTCGTAAAAGGCGGAGTGGCCAACACAAATTTCAGAACAACAATTATTTTTTGCACTATTTTTCATTTTATGGCCATAACCAAGTATCAATGCCACTGGCATAAATATATCAAAATTCCAAAAAAAGTTTTCTTCAGCCCTCCCTAACCCCAGTCATTGTTTATGATACTGGTTGGTTACTAGTTGGTTGGTTACCAATTGGTTTGGGGTTACCAATTGGCATGGTAACTAGTTGACTTGATACCGGGATGCCTAATTTGAAAAGGAGATGCATAGAAAAAGTGTATTTTATTTCATTTGGATGACTTTTCGGCCAGAAGTCTTTTCATCCATTCACAAGTGAGATACGACAAAATGCAAAAAAGTAAAGCCATTTCTCCTTATCAAATTATTTGCAACAAATCTAAGCAATCCTTCTTTAGAATCTAATCCATACTATATAACGGTTTATTTCAAATATGTTTTACGATGAACTTCAGCAAGAACAAGGGCGCAATGGCACAGAGATTCTGAATACCCTGAAGTACGTCAGACCTGGAGGAGGCTTTGAACCGAATTTCACCATGTTGGAGAAAATCGAAGTCAATGGAGAAAATGAACATCCGCTCTACACCTATTTGAAGGTTGGTATTGAGCAATATTGCAGAGAGAGTGGAAGATTATCAATAATCAGCATATCCTCAAGACTGACTGGTTACATGTGAATAGTAGTATGTGACAACATGGGCTAACCTGTGCCAAAAAATGCCAGCCCCCCCCCCCTCCAGAAAACCATGTGGCATATATCTGGATCCGCTGTTATGTCACAAAATACCCCCTTTAAATCAATAAGAAGTTTCCATTCATAAGCAACAGAAGGAACAGGCCCACTTGAAATATGGCACATTTAAGGGTTTTGCCAAGTAGACTAGTTGCTATTTACCAACCCTGGAGTAGGCATGTTAGTTTAAAGTATTGTCAAGGTCAACTGGAAAATTCTGTTGACACAAGTCTTTCGCAATTTGTTATTGCGGGACATCTGGGGGGGATTCCATGCCACCATGCCCAACAGAAAATGTACATTATAGTTTTTGGAGGTCACCAGATAGAACCGGGCTATTGTATTTCATTAGTAAAAGGGAAGGTCTGGCATTAGTTTGTGTTATAAATGTCCTTTGTTCCATCCATTTTCAAAACATCAAAGTTTCAGGAATTTTTAAATTTTTTATAAGATCCATTAGATTCCGACTGGATTTTCCACATGCATTATTTATACTTAGGGGAGATCATTAAATATCCTTTTAAATAAAACAATTGTTGCTTAGTTTTGGTGAAATAAATAAATTCGTTTTCGGCAGTCTTGAAACAAATAATTTCGGCCAAGGGTATTTCTTAATGAGGCATTGCTTGATACAGGAATGAATACTCAGGGACTTTGTGCGTTTGAAATACATAAATACTGCCGCCTTTTCCGTGAAATAAATAATTTCCCATCGAGTTTAACTCCAAGGCCCTTTGGAAGTAAAATGGTCGCCCTCTTACTCTACGCAATATAATTTTTTAGAGGCCAGCCAAAGTGTTACGCTAAATTATTCTGGAGAAGATACTTCCTCTTTTGAAACTTTATAAATATTTGAATTGAATCCTTTTTTCAGAGCCAGTGTCCTCCAGCTAAACATGAATTCGCCCCTGTGCAGCGTCTCCACTACAGCCCCCTGAAGGTCAGCGACGTTCGCTGGAATTTCGAGAAGTTCTTAATCAACACCCAAGGGATGCCCGTGATGAGGTACGACCCTCACTTCCATCCAACTGACATCACAGACGACATCAAACATTTGCTGATGGAGCCTTGGTATACCAAAAGAGATTAACAATATCTCCAAGTGAACCAACGCACCAAGAGCTCTCGCCTAGAAATTTTAGTAATGGCTATGCGAAGAGTATGCACGGGTAAAAATATGGTTTTCTATAGTCATGCTAATGCTTTTACCAACGAATGTCATGAAAATACCAGTTATGTTGCTGAGTTTGAAAAATATTGATGTTGTCAATGTAACGATAATCTTGATTTCTATTGTTATCATATATATGATTATTTAGGACCTCCTGAAATTTTGAAAAATCTTTTATTGTCAGTCGAAGGATAAAAGCGGTGGAACTACACTGCGTTGTTACAGTTTAGATTTTTTACCCATGCATACCCAAAATAATTGAATTGTCCATTGTAACAGTACCTCTCATTACGATTTGCTGGAAACACGACCTTGGTGACAATGACAGTGATTCTCTCAACCACCAATAGGTGGAGATGTCACTTGACATCCTCCTGGTGGAAGAAACTTTAGTGCATTCAGCTTCTTTCACTCTGAGGACCACAAGGTCTATATGATGGCAAATATCGAAAAAATAAAATAATAAAACTCACTCGATAAGTTGTTTTTTTTACATTTTCAACAAGATAATAAAGTGTTAACCGAGGTGCATGAATACAAATATAAGTGAAATGAACATTAAAACATTTGGCACTAAATAACAATTGTGACACGTTACATCTAATATGCGAACAGATTTCTGATTTCACAGTTTGCAGGCTAATAATACTGCTGAACGGCGTTCGCCATATGGCCGCCCACTCCTTTATTTTGCTTGACCTCCTCATGGAAGCTTTACTGTGGAAACCAAAATTTAGGTCTTGAAACTACCGTTTTCTATTAATCTCAGGTATAAAACCTGGCTCCTGAAATGTGGTATTGAGCAACTTCTGTATATTCTTATATTCCCTACAGCTAATCTCCATTTTTAATTGAAGTGAATGTGGTGTTGAGCAATCCTACATATTTTGATCTGCCCAAAAAATAATATTGCAGGGCAAAGTTTGCTAGGTAATTATAATAGGCCAATGTAGATGAGAAATAAAGTATACAGGCTGAATGAATTTTCAAATTTGTCGTTAACACTATTTCCTAAAGCTAACATGGTATAGCGCAAATGTCCTACATATTCTGCTTTGACCAGTAAATCGTTGCCTTATTATTAAGTTAGCTATTTCTTTAAGTCATTGGGCTTTCGCAAATCCCACATTGTCATATTCCGGACCTTCGGCTTGCTCATCACTAGATCCATCAATGTCAGTGTTGTCAGATCGTTTTGGTTCCAGATAATCATCACTATCGCTGTCTTTTGCTTCAGACACTAGGTCAAAACTTTCAACATTTTTATAAACATGGTTTTTTAGCTTCTCGCTGAGAAACTTCTTATCACGCGTTTGCATCTCAATTTGGTGTGTTAGAATGTCAATGTATTCATTTCGACTTTTTCCGACTGCATGAAACCAGTATAGACCAATCCTGCAAGACAAAGATGAAATGAAACGAATAAATATATATATCATCATTATGTAAAAATAAGTTTCTGTTCATTTGTACGAAACATTGATAAAAAACCAGAAATGTATGAAATTTATTTTAAAAACTTACGCCATTAAGATAAAGAGCGGAATGGCAAACCCAAGAGAAAACAGAAAGGAGAATATCTCTTGAAAGACGCTTGGAAGGTCTCAATGGTCTCAGTCAGAACCGTCCATGCTTGGCTATGCGACCGGAAAGGACCACATCCTCTAGATGGCGTAAGTCTGCAACGTCAACACCAGGAGTCAAGCAAATTTAAGAAAATCCAACGAGACCGAACATTTTCAGGCTGCAATATTTGATTCCAATACTCGTTGCACTCATCTGCTGGTAGTGTTTTTGTTAAGGTTCCATTAACTAATTTCAATATAAGATAAAACAATTTTAAGATTAGTACGCCTAAAATTTCATTGGTTAGGGGAAATGTGGAATCTTGGATCCCGAAAACAAGTTGATTACAAATTAGGTCGCCTCATTTTGAATTGCTGTATAACTTCATTCCAGATGGCATTGCAACTACATGTATATTAAAGTAAAAGTAGTTCTGAAATACTATAGTTTTATAAGTAAAAGTAGTAATGAAATACTATAATTTCTACAGAACAATAACAAATGTTGGGCCATACACATATGACATGTTCCCGTGGCCTAATGGCCATACACATATTATGACATGTTCCCGTGGCCTAATGGTCAATACTGCTTGTCCCCTGGCTTTGATGGGGTGGGTTCAAATCTCACCCCGGGAACTCACTTCAGTCCGAGCCCATGGGGCATTAAATGGAGGCGGGTTGTATCCAGCATTCTATGCTGGGGCAACTGAAAGACCCTGGGCATCCCTGAATTAATAGGGTACGTTCCAGACTCAGTCTTCTCATCTCATCAACATACGGCGGTCACCAAAAAATAAAAGTGCAGCTCCCTCCACAAAAGATGGTGGTTTAGCTGCCCCGGCTGATCCGGGGTACACCAGCACAACACAAGTCAAGTCAATGTATGTATCAAATGGGACGCAAAAAAAACTTACGCCCATATGCTGTAGCCAACAGGGATACAGCACAAAACAAATGCGCAGATGAGAACCACCATGAGGAAGGTATGCGATCTTGAGGAGCGGTACGGTTTCTCTGAAGGTTTGTAGTTCATCAACAGAGTAAACTGAAAGACATCAGAATGATACAAGATTATCTAGTGTAGCCTGCATTGTGTACTGTGTGAATGGATTAATGGATTATTGGGGCTTTACATCCCGTATCTATGCACTTGGTGGGCTAATTAGGACAGGGGGAAGACACAGTAATGATGCAAAGGTTTATTGAAACAGGAGTCCACATGACTCGTTCAAAGCGGGAATTGAACAGTGAGAATAAAAAAGGCCCTCGTAGTGTGGCGTAGCAGTGATGCAGTCAAGGTCCGGGCATCCAAGGCCGAGGCCAAGACTGAGCTTCCAAGACCAAGACTGAGGCCATCCAAATGTGGCCTCGAGGAAGAGGCTGATCCCGAGGCCTCCAACACTGGCCTAAGACAGCCAATACCAAGGCAAGGCCAAGGATTTGGTATCCGAGACTGAGCCAAGGCCGAGCCATCAAAATATGGCCCCGAGGACGAGGCTGGCCTTGAGACTTCCAACAATGTTACATTGTCAGCGCAGTGTGACAGGAAGCAAGAATGAAAGAAGCACTTACCTTTTTGAGATAGAACAGAATGAAGAAATAACAGACAGACATAACACACGTCAGAGGTGCAAAGAAAATTCCAAGCCTGAAAAGAAAGGAACACATCTATTTCAGTTAGGCATACAATATCTAGAAAGATAATTCAGCATTAATTTTTCTGTTATGACAAAAGCATGGCATCCACTCACCAGAACATTGTTTGGCAGTATATGAGATCAAGCACTGTTTTGGAAATGTTGAATTCAACACGGCTTAACAGTTTTCTGCAGGAAAAATTAACACACATCGGATTAGGAAATATTAACTGAGAAATTACGGATATATTTCTAACAACACAACCAATACTACTGCACCTTCTGGGAAATCCAGTAGAAAAACATTTCCAAACTCCACTGCTATTTGCAAAACGATCAGTCGATATATCTGTTGTCCCACGTATGTCTCCCAACACTGCAATGGCCAAAACCAAGAATCATATCTATGAGGGGTGTCCCAAAAGTTCTGACCAATTGTTTTGGTAGACATTTCTATTTTAAGTAACAGAATGACATTTTCAGATAATTACAGGCATGTCACTATCTATTTTGAAAACTTTTGGGACACCCCTCGTATCAAATACAATTAACACAGTCTTAATCTCATAACAGCTCACAATAATGATGTGATTTATTCAGGAAATGAAGTTCACAACATACCATTATTTCATTTCCAACGTGACAGTCATCCAAATGGATGCCGCTTAGCTCATAATACAAAGCAGCGAAGAGAATTGCCAGGGAAGCCAATCGCAGGAATACTGTCCTGGAACAAAGATATATAATTTTTTTTCTTCCAAATTTTCACTGTGAAAAAATTTGAACCAGGCGCGTTAACTGGAAAATCCGGACAGCGGTGAAATATATTGCACTGACATTTTCAAAAATAACGTGCAAGCACTTTAACAGCTGCTTGTAGATCGACTTAGTATCTATCTAGCTATCTACATGTGTATCCTACTTTCCTTCCTTTTTTCTTCCTTTTTTCCTTCCTTCATTCCTTCCTTCATTCCTCACTTCCTTCATCCTCCCTTCCTTCATTCTTTCTATTGAATCTGTAAACACTTGTTGTGACTGCTGCTGTTGGTGCTGGTTACACTGCAGAGCAGGCTCTGGTCATTTGAAATTCGCGCCAAAAACGAACATTTTAGTTTCGTAAATGAAAAGTTTAATGTCTCAGAAGTTTACCAAAAGTTGATGGAAGCAAGAGAAAATTATATTGAGACTGTATACTAAGTTTCAAAGGGATAGGTGAAATAGTGCGACCTCCTATATGGTCAGAAGCTTACCGAAAATGCCTCCTATAATACAGGCTGCAAGCAGCTGTAAAAATGTCACTGAGATTCATAGGATCAGAAGCACTTCAAGACCAGCTGAAAGTATTTAGCAAATTTATTCAAAGAGTTAAGACTGAAGCAAAACCAAGATAAGACTAACCTCCCCAGTAGCATATTGAGTTCGAAAGTTGGGCTGTACCCCTCTGCCTTGACAAGAAAACCAAACAGAATGGGGATGGCAAAGTTGAGGAAGGTGATGGTCAGGGAAGGCAAGAAGTCCATCAGGAGCTGAAGTGCATCAAGTTGGTCCTCATAGTCGTCTCTTGCTGCAAACTGGAGAGGTGGAAAAAAAGATAGCTATAGATAGATATAAAGATAGATAGATAGATAGATAGATAGATAGATAGATAGATAGATAGATAGATAGATAGATAGATAGATAGATAGATAGCAGTGACGTCACTATGGGGAGCACAGGGGGCATGTGCCCCCCCCCCCATATTGGAATTGTGCCCCCTGGTGCCTCCCATATGAACTTTCCAACTCTGGCTAAAATATACAGTTAGTATAAACTATGGAGGGTGCATCCCCCCCCCCCCGACAGGCGCGTGGCCCCCAGGTGGCCCCCAAGTCGAGACCGCCTAGTTACGCCACTGATAGATTGATAGATTGATAGATTCATAGATAGAAAAATAGATAGATAGACACATAGATTGATAGCAAATCAATAAAGGCCACATATAGGTAATTAATTAGATAAGCAATTGGGCAGGTAAATAGACATTTAATTAAATAGATCTTGCTATTTTGTAACAGGACCCCTTTAAACACTGTCAGAACAAAAGAGTATGTGGCAGAGCCAGGGACTAATTGCCTAAGAACTAATATTATAATTGGAGCAGTTTTTATCTACATGGAATTGTTCATGGACTATAACCATATTGCATGAGATATCTCTTAAATGGAATGACTAACAGGAAAAAAAGGAGGACACTAATTTGCAAGACAAGGTAAGACAAATTCTACAATGGCCATGTCAAAAACAAATTTTTTGAGTTAGAGTTAGAGTTATTTTATTTTGACAACTCACATGGAAACTGTGGGGCAGTTAATCAAATATAAAATATGTTTCAAGGTTATACTGTGCATAAGTTTGGTCCACAGTGACTACATTCATAGTCCTAAGTGGTTTTCTGTAGCTGACAGCAATTCAATTTTATATCAATTGACTTTTTCTGAAACACGTGCTTTCTCCAATCCAATGTTTTGATCAAACAGGAAGTCATGTACAGTGCTGCCAAATTGTCACACTATGTTCTTGCTCATTTTCTGAGAGCAACAGCGTTGCCTCTAAATAGCCCACACGGGCGCTGATGGGGTGTAAAACACAAACTCACTCACTCACTGAGAGCAACGGTGAATAGCGAGGGACTTACCACCCCAGCAAGTTACATACCACTGCCGAAGCCCTGGTGCTGTAGTAGATGAGAAAGGCAGCTCCGCCAAGGACACCGAGGATGATTATGTTGATGACGCATCTAACCACAACTATTCCAAAGAGCAACAAAGATGTCCTCTCTTCCCTGCGAAGTACAAGCCTCTCCTCTTCCATAGTGGCCTGAAAAATAGGGAAGTTGCAAGTCAACTATAACATCAGCATCTTGGCGAACATCCACTGAGTCCAAGAGTCCCCGATGGATATCCGTCAATTAATTATCACGATTGTCATTAGCCTTGGACCCGCATGGGTCCCAAGGCCACATTGTCATATACTTTTAAAATTGTGTCATATCAAATATCTTACAGCCAAACACTTTGATATAGAATTAGAGTGGACAGTCTCTCACCTACGTGACTCATGAGCTCTCATGATAGCCGATGTGATGAAGTGTCATCTTCTCTACTTTCAGCACAGGAAACATAGAGGTCGTTTGATTAGTCATGATCAAGAGAAAGCCATTTGACTTCTTATAATGGATTTTAGAGTGAAAATCAGATGCATAATCCTTTCGTTTGGTTGTCACCATCACGTGGAATATTGAAGTCTCCTTCAATCAAATTAACATTGAAAGTATTGGGTTTGATCATGACAAATCATCAGCACGATGACACACGAAGTGCCATTTTCACAGTGGCACAGTCCACTCTAATTCTATATCAAAGTGTTTGGCGGTAATCGAAATGTATTATCAGTATTGAGCAAATAATTATCTTAAAACTAGACACGCCAACTCTCACCATTAACTCCATATAAATGGTCCTCTTCCTCAGCTCCACAGGTTTGGGATTGGTCAGTGCATAGTCCCATGAACTGAACACCATGCTGCTCATTCCACTGGTGTTCTTGACCCTCTTCCTTTCATTGTTCAGTCTCATCGTTTTTCTGGCCCTAAACAACAAGGTAAAGATCCATTAGGCTCTGTATCATCATATGCTCCTTCTATTACAATAACAGTTAAATTTATGAATATACACTCAATGTTAGACATGTTAGAAACATCTAGGAAACATTTTGTAAAAATAGCACAATTCAAAAGGCATGAAACTCAATAGGCGGACGCAGGGCGCATTGGGACGCAGAACACATTGGGACACGGCGCACTATGAGACGGTGGGGTCTTCTTGGTTTCTAAAAAGGTATATGATATGGTAGTACCATCATATCCCGTAATTTCACATTATGATGTTTCTATAGTTTTATTGAAAAATTACAGCCAGTCATGCGTCATGAACTGGTCCGCTGAAAGGGTGGAGCCGTTACAAGAATTTTAGAAACTATATATTCAATCGAACATTGCTACTATGTGTAAAACGATTTTTTGTTCAGAATATTTGATATTATTGGAAAGCAAATATTCCCTAGTTTACAGAACTGTTGTCGGTTTCAAAACATTTTCAACCATTAAAAAGTTAACCATTATAAAGTGGAAGCATGTCAGGAAGTTTCAGGGGTGGAGCCGGAGTCGGATTGGCGGAGTCAAATTGGCGATATTGTGAAATGAAGAAATCAGACTCTGCGCTTTGCTGCCCCGTCGGTGCACATTGGGACAGTCATGATTACGACACACATTTTGCTGTCTGGCTGCAAAAGGGTAGGTGCAGTCTAATTTATTATGCCTTGGATTTAAGCTCAACAGTATTGGTGATATTCATGCAAACTTCTGAGTTCTTCAGTGCTTTCAGCATTGAGCAAAATTAGCAGACATTAAAAGGGCCCCGATATGCCCCAGTTCCCCCTAATTTTCTACACAGTGTTTCAAAATTGTTGAAGCGCAAATTTTTCAAAGTTTTGTGTAAAATCTATAAAGTATCCTAAGTGATTTTTCTGGTAAGGTCACCTTTTTTGTAAAATCCTAATTAGATAAAACGGACCGAAAAAAGACAGGAGATGGTCGCAGTTTGATGATTGTTGGTACAATTATGCTTGTCGACCACAGAATCAATGCCATTAAATTGGTTTTGGCCAAAAAAAAGTATTTGCAAAACCTTGAGCTAAAATCAAGTGTTTCGTTTCATTTGCTGTTGATTGCATATTTCAAAAGTAACTCAATTTTGAATTTTTGGGTATTTGATCTGTTGCATACTTAGATATGAAAGCTTTTTAAGCAAAGATCATAAATGCTTATTTTAAGCTCATTATGACATTGACGATGCGTATCGATAATCACAACTGTGCATCGCTGATATGAATCATATTTAATCTGATGATACAGAGCCCTGGAGTCCACTGTAAACTAATACAAAGCTGTCATGCCTTATGTTGACTAAAATTAACAGTTAGGAGGACGGATATTCAATAAATAGAAATTAAAGTTGAATTTCGCACTTAGCAAGAAATCTAAAATCCATGAGATATTCATGAAACTTTGCCAAAAAGTTCTTCAAAAAGAAAGCTTTCCAACGTAAAAAAAATAGGGGGGCTATCCAACATAATTTTCGAACTATGATCTTTTCAAAATCTTATGTCATTACATTAAAACGTACAGTAAAATACTAAAAGAGTGTGGGATTTATAACGAAAAGCAGCGTCACTTGAACACTTACCGATGTTTTTTGAGAATTACGTGGTGTACAATATGTGAAAATTATGAAAAACAGTGCAGCAAAAATAAGTCCCCCTTAAAATAAACTTGGATATCTCAAAGATTCCTTCTCCGATTTTTATGAAAGTTGGATTGAATTATAGGCCTGCTTATCGACCCAACATGTGTGCATTTATAGTTTAGTGCCATCATTCCTGGCTGAGCCAGCAGCTTTCGAGTGAGCCCACCCCTGTTTTCAAAAATCTGTGGCTTTTCCAATGCATATGAACAATTTGACAAAGCGGGGGAGCCACCAGCTGGAGTATTTTTGTTGAGTGAGTGAGTGAGTGAGTTTGTGTTTTACGTCTCATCAGCACCTAATTGGGCTATTTAGAGACATACTTGGTCGGTATCAATGGTGTTGATACTTGAGTTGGTCGGCTATTTTGTTATTTTGATTTTTCTGGTCTTGTCTCTTTGTTCCGTTGTTTTCGTGTCAATTTCACAGCAACAGACAAAAGATCATGTAGACTCAGTAAAAGAAGGATTGAATAAAACTTGTCATAGAAAGTGTGCTTAGCGACTAGACTGAGTAAGTCTTCTTTTGTTGTTAGTTTTTCTTCTGGCCAGCTCTTCATCCTTTGTGTTGTTCGTTCAGTCAGTAGTTTGGACATTTTGTCAAAGCCACACATTTGCAGATAGGATACTGCATATTCCAAGTGTTTTTGTACAAACAGTCGTCGGTTTCTGTTCAAAACTTCGTCATTTGTAATTTTTCCTTCTAGAAAGAAATGGAGAAATTCTCTGTAGGTGAGATTTCTGGTGCCTTCTGATTCTGTCTTGTCTTTTCCTTCGGCGGTGGGTTTTATGTGCTTTTCTTTCATTTCTTCCACTCTGTCTACTTCCTTGGTTTCTGGATCGTTTTTCTCATCTCCTTTTTCTTCTTCCTGTGGATTCTCTTGACGCTCTTCAATTTCTTCCTCTTCCTCTTCTTCCGCTTCCATTGATTCGTTGCTGGGTGTCGTGTCCCCGCCATCATATGATTCTTTCTGTTCCTCTTGTGTGTCTGCTTCAGTTGGATGTTCTTCCTCCATTGCTGACTCAGGAGTTGTTGTGGTGCCAGCTGTTGGGATTTGTTCTTCTAGGTCCAGTTGGGAAGCAGGCTGTTTCGTGGTGTTTGTTGTCTTTGGAGTGGTTTTTGGATTAGTTCTTCCCAAGAGTCTGTTTTTGTCTTCGATGTTCTCTGTGTGTTGTTGGTGTGATCTGTTGATGCTGTGTTCTTCAAGTTGTAACCTTCGTCTGGGTGTTGCATGATGGTGAGGTTGAGGATATCCTGCCATTTCCGCATAGCTGGGAATTCCAGCGTGCTGGTCCACGATCCTTCTCGCCTCCGGAAAAGATATCGCTTGGGTTGCCTTCAATGTGAGGATTTCCTTTTCTTTGATCCACTGTCTACAGGTTTTGCTGTAAGAGGGATGATCTTCCTTAGAGTTGACACAAAGGGGAGGGGATGAGCAAGGTTCTTCTTTCGATTGGATGTGGTCCTGGGATCCACAATGTCCACAAACTTCTTGTCGTCGGCACCACTTGCTCAGATGACCGAAACGTTGACATTTGTAACATCTTCGTGGATTGGGGATGTAAGGTCGTACCTTACATTGCTCCCATATAACTTTTACGCTCTCAGGAAGAGTTGTGTCTGAAAAAGTCAAGATAAGAAGCTCCCGATTATCCCTCTGTGGGATTCTATGAAAATGAATGACATCAGTAAAGGTTTCAAACCATTCTTGTAAATCTTCGTCCGAGTCTAAATAGCTAAGGGAGGAGAAAACCACTCCCTTTGAAGTATTCAAGGTCCGATGAGGCTCGATTATTGCTGGTGTACCTGCAACATCTTTTAGCCCAAGGAGTTTCCGAGTCTGGTCGTCGTTTCTGGTCTTAAATAGGACAGTTCCATCTCTCTGTAAGGTTGTCTCTGCAGGTTCACCGACTTCTTGAAGTATGGTCTTGTAGACGGCGAAGGGAGATAGCCTGTTTGTTGGTTTGAACACTATGTAACGGTGTCGGTACTCTGACTTCCGCGTAGTCATTGGTCGATTGAAAAGTTCCGGGTCGATGCAGTCATCCGAGGATGACAGCTGCCGTTTTAGTCTGGACTGTGAATTAGAGAGAGAGTATGCCATAGGATATTTGGTGTTTTCGTCCCCCATGCTCCCCACCCACCATGGGGCCCAACAAGGGGAGACCAATATGGGTAGGGCTGAGCCCAGTACCCTAGTCCCAGGGATACATGGGGGATATACTCGTAGAAGGCTAGGTGAGAAATACAGCTGCAATCATATTAAAAACATGGCCAGCATGTAGACTTGGTCAGAACCTTCTTTGATTGACCCATCAGCCATGGCCAAATAGGACCGAAGTCCTAGTGACAACATGACAAGCCGATTGACTGGACCGGGCCAATCCAGCCTCCCGTCTAGGAGAAATCCAGGCCAAAGTAGTGTATTGTATGGGAGGGACCAACTTAGTCCCAACCAACTCAACTACCAGGACCCCTTCATCCTCCGACACGGGTCGCAACCCACGGCAAACAGGTTGCCCCTTTTCCGTCGGGGAGACGTGTGCTTGCGCACTGTCTCGTGTTGGCCACAAGAGATAGAGGACTTCACTCTTGTGTTACCACCCACCGCCACGTGGAGGCCCGAGACCTGTGGGGGCGAGTATTTTTGTTGAACTGTGGAGTACAATAGGTGGAGCAGCTGTATTTTGTGGGATTCAACTTTAAGAAACTAAAATAGGACATACCTCCAGAGCATAAGCACCAAACTCATGGCGAAGCCAAGTACCACCACCAGCAAATAAGCCAAAGGAAGGTTGTATTTGAAAGTCGTGGGTTGCAAAGAGAGATTCTTGTCGGAGTAGAAGCCATAAAACAAAAGCGTCTTCTCCATCCACCCCTGAATAAGTCGAATATTATTAAATCATCAAATTGTAAATCAAAAATAAAATCATCAAATTGATAGACCAGATAAACTAATATAATAGTGAAATGATTACTTAATCACTTGCTTGAATAATTAAAGTGTTCCAACTAAGCTGATAAATCGTCCTTTTTAGATTAAATTGATAAGACATAGACTGATTTAACAATGTGCGTCATGAAACCTTCCGTGGTATCTGTAATCCTTAACCGCTATGAATGGACCTGGGCAGGGACGGTGCAACAGCCCTGAGGCACCCTCCCCTTTAAATTACCAAGGAAAACAGGGTATAAAATAAGTGTTTATAATGATGCAAAAATAGCCTTTGACTGAAGTTAGTCCTTTCCAACTTGCTCATCATCGAAGTGCTAAGACCTTGGAAAAGTTTCAATAATTTTTGCACGATTCAGAAAAAAATATTAGAATAGATTTGCCTTGAAATATGGTCACAACACAAAATCACGGTGATCATTACAGATTTCAGATTGATCGCTGCCTTCTAAGCTTTCTATGCTACAAGTTCTGGGGCAGAGGGAAGCCGGCAAGCCGGGCAGTGCATCTATACCTATATAATATTTAATATTTAATAGGCATGCAGCCAATAACTCATTTAATCACCACATGGATTTTGTTTTAAATGTGTGGTAGTGCTGAGCTGGTCTCTAACTAGAACATTTATTGGCACAGCTGGATTGAAACATGACAGATGCAAAATTCAGTCTGCAACTTGAATGCAGGAGGATAAATTCCACACCTCCAGGCATCTGATGAGTATTAAATGAAATATCATAAAACATTGTATTCTTGACATGGAAAGTAATTTGATTAACAAATTCACTCATTTATCCTACTTCTTCCAATTTGGTTGTGTCCCGCAAGGCCGCACAATTTGTGTAACATGGCTGTTTTGATTTTTAAAAGGGTCGAAATTAGGTCTAATATATCCTATTCAAGCCAAAATCAAGGAAGCATAATAATTATATTAGGCCTGTTTCTTTATTATTTCGTTTTATACCATAAAAATCTTCTCTAAAAATTCCCAACAGATTTTTTTCATTTTTGTTTTAAAATGTTTGTAATATCATGTATTTTCAGGTGGTACAGGTCCCGTTTTCGATTCATATTTTAACCCCAATGTTTCTTCAGGAGCGCTGTGTGATACAATTTTGTTATATTTTACACCCTTATAGAAAAGGAGCCCACCTCTGCTGCTTTCATGCCCTCCCCCCACTTTTCAACGTGTTCCCCAACCTCTGCACTCTAAACAATGTCGGGACAAAATTGGTTTTTTAGATTCAAAATGGTGATTGAAAAACCAAATTTCAATGCAAAACCAACATGGATTTTTAAAAAAATCCATGTTGGTTTTTTGCATTGAAATTTGGTTTTTCAAAAAACCATTTTGAATCTAAAAAACCAATTTTGTCTGAAATTTTTTAGAGTGTGAACTGGTGAAAATTGAAATATCCGGACTTACCGTTCCCTGGATGAAGTCTCGGGTAAGTGATAGAACATCGGATTTATCAACACTTTCCTGTGTATTCACATGGTACAGTTCACTGCAGTAAGCTGTCATGTTTGCAGCACTCAGCGATGAGATGTCTGTGGTGTTGCCAGGGAAGGAACCATTGGATCTTGCAAACTTAATGATGTTCTGGTCATCTTCTTCAAAGTTGTCCAAGACTGCCTGAAAGGTAAATGATGGCTTCAGAATTATTGTATCATCTTTAGTTAAGAGTACTACCTTCAAAATAAGTAAAGTATTTATTGACCATATTTACATATATATATTAATCATACACAAAAATGAGCCAAGTAAGAAGAAAAATATAGTATCAGAATCTGCCGTTCGCTGGGTTCAGTCACAAATAAGTGACAAGATACATTTCTAATCTTTTCTACGTATAAGGTTCAGAGACATAATTTGTTAAAACTAAACAAATGCCAATGGAGCCAGAATTCCAGGTTTTTTGCATTTTCCATATTTTTCTTATCTCAACAGCAATTTTTTACAAATATAATATTTCACAAATCACAAACAATCAAATTAGCCAAAAACCTTTCCCGGTCACAAATTTTAAAACCTTTAGAATCAATCTCATACTTATCAAAAAAGCTGAAAGACAATATTTTTGCCCGATTTGTTAAAAATCTCACACAATCTTTATCATAACTACTGCAAAGCCTGAATGACTGACCTGTGGAATAACGATGAATGCTACTACAAGCAGGAAAATTCTGAAGTTTAAGCTCAGCAACCAACGAAGAAAGACGAAGTAGGACAGAACACCGGATCCAAACTCTGCTTCAATGGACTTGTAATTCCTCGCAAAGAGCCTGAATGACTCCCTGAAGGAATATTTTGTGATAAACCGCCAAGTCTGAAATGGATATAATATCGTGTCAGTAAAGTCTTAACATTCAAGCTGAGTTATAGGCCTAGATATGGGTTATAATGGAAGAGTCGTGACTCGCGACGCTGTATGCTATAGACAATTGAGTGTATAAGAAGCTACATACAGCTCTCCCGCCTTTATTCCATTGTCTGTAGCCAATGCCAGTCATGTCACCATCCACATTCAGCTTATCCCTGAAGCAAAAAAAATGTGGCAAAACTGAAACTTTGACCCTAATAATTTGATTTTCGGTTTCCTACTGTTTTTTGCCTTTTGGTATTAAATTTGGTTCAGACGCGTATTTCACCTACCTACCCTATTTTCACTAACCCTTGAAAATTCTTACCTGATAAATCTTTTGGTATTAAGACTGACCGGAAGCCTTTTGACGAAATCCACCTTCTCGTTGACGTAGGCATTTCTCATCTCCACAATTTTCCCGTACCACAGCCGTGACAGGTTCTTCTGCTCGCGTGTACTTAGCATATCTATTAAGTCTGCTTGGCCTGTTTCAATATCATTTCCGGCATTCCATTTCTCTAAGTCTTGGTAATCCGCAGCATTTCTCGATAAGGTTCCATGTCTAACCGGACTTTCGCCGCCAAATTTCTTGGATGACTTTTTGAACCGTTTTTCAAGCACCATGGTTGCAAAGAAGTTCTCTCAAATAGCCAAAACAACAAGAATATATTAGAAATTTTCAAAAACATTCGCACATTTTAAATAAAGACACAGCTGCTCATAATTCCTAAATGTGCATTTGCATGTTTCCATAAGTTTTCAATCAAAGTCACTAAACTTCTTCCATAGATATCCAAGTTCTAAGTAAAAGTTCATTTTAAATTTTACTCAAACAACGTAATATCTAACATGTATTTATCTGAGAAGAAATAAAGCAGGTCAAAACTGCATTATGATCATTCAACTAACTTAAGGTTCAACTTCCTTAAGCACCAATTGCCATACATTTAAGGTTGGATGTGGATGGTCAAACTTAACCTTAAATAAACCTGTACAAAATAGACAAAGCTGACTGGGTGCAACAATGAATAACTTCATAATATATCAATCTACTAAAAATTTGGTTCTTCATTAATGGCTTTACAATAGGTAAATTACTTTTAAGTTAGTAGTTCAGACTATGTATACATCTATACATATCTCAGAACATAGGCCAATATAGCCTGTTCAGAGCAGAGTTATGCCTTTAATAGTAGGGAGATGCCCAATCTTCTAACAGTGTGCAAAATTTGGGCCAACTGTGCAAGAAAAAAAAAACATAGGCTGCATGGCAACATGCCATATATGCTCTCAGCGCTAAGCAATTCTGCTGCAGGTGAAATTTGTGTAGGCCTATTTTGCAAAAGAACAATTTGAAAAAAAAAAAGGTTGATGATTTTTGGGTCAAAATGTGTGTATTCAGGGCAGGGATATTCAGTACTTTTTCCATTACACTGCTAGTGGGCCATTATCCACAAATTTACATAAGCACTTTAATTTGCTGGGGAAATATTGTCAAATGAAATAGTCGTTTGAGGATAAAATCTGTGTTCCTGATGTACCAAAAGGAATTCAGAGCTTTTTAAATCAATGTAATGTGTGCTGCTCTGCTTGTATTAAGATAGCTCTGTTAGCCATATAGTATTATTGGTTTTGTGCAACATGAATAGATGGTAAGGAGGACAATGAAGCTTCACCAACTGCCTTTTTTTCCTGGGGCATACATGTAATACTGAGTGTCAGTGAAGTAGCTGGTGTCTTTCAGGCTACAGTGACTTGCACATCACTGACACTATTTTTGGAAGGTTTATCAACTCATACTTAGTACAGATTATTAATAACAACTTGCTTTTTAAATGGTAGGTCGGATATATTAGGGACCCCTTACATACGGTGGAGCTATTGAAGTTTTCTGAATATAACTGGATAGATAGATAGATAGATAGATAGATACATAGATAGATAGATACATAGATACATAGATACATAGATACATAGATACATATGGTAAGTGCAACCTTCTAAGCCCAGTTCTTGGCACTTAGGCGTGTTGATTGATGAGATGGGAGAGAGCGGGAGTCCTCAAATATCACACATTTAGGTATCAAATGATAGGGATCTTTTACTTACTAGACACTGACACAACCTGGGTGTCCAATTTAACCTCTCATCCTAACAACATCCAGTTCAGCTGGGATTCTGAAAATGTTGGGTTCCCCGTCCAGGTTCGAACCCATTCAGGCAAAGACCTTCAGTAGAGCACTTGGCCACTCAATTAACCTCCTGGCAGTGACAGATCATCAAACAAACTTCTACAAAGTGAATATGATAAATGCATTTTTGCAATAATTATGGCTTAGCTTAAAACTGAGAGCAATTGAGTGACCCTGTCCAGTCCTATTCTCCATCATCTATTCTTGGTTCTATTTTCTATTCACTTCGGACTTATGTTGCTGCCACATTTTCTGACTTTCTTGTTTGTAGCTGTTTAGCATTCACACCTACCTCGTGGAAATCCTCTCCCTATAAATACACCGCGCGCCAGTCTAGTGCGTCACATTTATTAAACTGGTTATTTTAATCCTTCATACTCAAATTTTATTAAAAGTCAAATATTCAGAATCACAAAAAAACAACAACAGGAAACCCGACATCATAATTGAACTGAACAGGTGTGACACCAACAGGTAACTTGACATATTTTCAACTGTTATTATTGTACTTATGTTCATATTTTAAGTATGAGTAATATCTGATTTCATATAGAAAAATTAATTGAACAGCAAATTTTCACATTTCTCATGAGTTATACAGTTACCAACATTTATGGTACCTAATTAAACACATGTATATTAAGTGTTTGAAATTGATCAGATTATTGGTTAAAATTGTCTATTACAACATAAGCTGTCATCTTCAAGAATAGCAGTTATCCGGGTGCTCATATTATACCTCTAAGGTGCCCATAAAATGCCCTATCAGTTTAATATGGGCAATTTTTAAGTTTTTTTCAAAGTGATATTACTCAAAAACAAATTGACCAAATGTCCTAAAATTACCTTCACGTTTTAGCCATATTCCAACTTTGTCTTATTAAGCAGGAATACAGCACTTTTCACATTTATGTTGATGGCTAGAGCCACGAGAAAAAAAGTATGCTCATATTACCCAACTCTCCCCTAAAGTTGTAGTTCTTTACAAAATTTTCGTTTTTGTCACCAGATAAATAGCAGGAACTCCAGTAGCTTAAAACAGCTTACACTTTACAGTGTAGAATTTGGAGGGTAGATATCCTGAAATGTTCAGATTTCCCTGATAAAAAATCTCAGATTTCAAAACACGTGTTGTTGTTTGACAGTTGCATTTTGGTACCAGATCACACATGAGGTCACAATCACAACACATGACATCACAACAGCAGCACATGATGTCACAATAGCAGCTGAACCACTATGACATCATCAGCATTGTTGACGTCACCAGCAGTCGTGCGACTCTGTTGGCTTTGTTTATAGCAACCAGTCAGACTCCACCAACTTTGTTATTGTTTATGTTACAGTTTGATCTGATTGGTTAGACTACTATCAAAACATTAATTAGATCCATCCACCAAAGTGATTAGGTCATTATTATTTTTAATTATCCATGTTTAAGTGTTGAAATACCCTCACCGGTTGTCAAAATATGAGAAAATGTGGGATATAAATAAAACCTACTCAGGGTGGTGGATCAGACCAAAGATTATGTACCCAAGATGTGACGCCACCATAGGGCTCCATGGGAATCCTCAAATCATGACGCCACCTGTGAAGTGGGCGCGAAAGTATTATTAGACAGGCTCAGGTTCATAACGTAACGTCACATAATTTCATTTCGCTCCATGAAAGGGCAGCTCAGCTGTTGACTGCATATATAGTGAAAAGGGGGGGGGGTAAAAAATAGGACAAAATAAAATAATAAGACAATGCGTATTGAATTGAAATACCTGATCACGTTATTTCGAGACTGTCTATGCATGATAATGATGATTTGTTAATTTCACTAAAGCTGGGCAGGAAATTATTCATTAATTAACATTCATGCCCTCCCCATGCAGACATCTAATCGTTATCCCTTTTTCTATTGCCCATGTAAAAGGAGAAGTAAAGAATATGATTATATAGGCCTATACAGGGATTGGAATAAATGCTGAAAAAGGGACAAGATGATAAATTATAATTTATCATATTGTCCCTTTTCAGCATTTATTCTGATTGGATGATTAACTTGCCGATTGGTTGCTAGTCGGCCTACTTGCCACTCCTCTCTTTCACTGGCTACCTGATTAACTGGTTGAACTAATGGCTAGCTGGCAGACTAGCCCTGGGACCCACGTGTGAGTTGTAGGACTTGCCGACTTGGTTAAATTCGTCCTCCCATTGCAGGGTTCGTATACACTTACCCTGCCAACAAGCACTATGAAATGAGTTTTATGAATATATGCTAATCTTTTTACAGATCTTTTCCGGCGTTTAAAATCCATGATTTAAATAATTGTTAGTGGTTTTCTACAAAGAAAATACTTAAAACAAAAACAAGACAACCATGACAACATTCAAACATTCATTCAGTTGCTTTTAACAATGTCAAACTGTGAATTATGTCTTTCATGCCGGAGACTTGTTAATCCTTGAATGACAACTTCACTGAAACACACAGGCGTAGGAGGTCAACTAATTTTTATCGACCGAATTGCCCCAAAAAATAAAAACTCCCAATTTTTTTTTTGCCCGAAACTGCATGAAAGATCGAGTTCCCAAAATTTGGGGGGGGGGGAGCCCCCCCCCCCAGCCTCCAACGCCTATGCAGTGAAACATGGTGCAAGGGTGCAAGTGGTCAGGGTGGGTTCATTTGCCTCACACTGAGAGGCGAGGATGTTTAAATCAGCAGTTGACTGACTGGCTGGTTCAGGTTGACTGCCTGAATGGCAGGCTGATTGCTTAAATTTAACTGACTGACTGAATGACTAACAGCAAGAAGTACCATACATTGCATATTGAAAATCATTCAGAAAATGTATACATATACAAGTGCCATGATAGTTGAGCTTGTCTGGATAAGATAATAGTGTAGGCTATATTTCGGATCATCAATAATTTTTCATTTATCTTATATATATATATATGGTATGTTCAATAATATATTGACCACAGTTGAGCCCGTTTCATTCCAAAAATTATAAGGAATTTGTTGGAACAGTTGTGAAACGCCAACATAGCTACCAGGCGAAGGTTTGCTTCTAGCCTACTAACAATATTAACCAAGCCTGAACAAAATTAATGTCCGGGAACAAAATTAATGCATAAGTCTTCATAATTATGATCACCTCATTAGCTCTCATTCACCTGGAATTTGTGGATTGGCATACTAAGGCACAACAAGCAATAATAAAGATCTAAAAATATTCATTTGATTTTTCCTTGTAAATAGATATTAAAAATACGAAAAAGACATCAAGCAACATTGTGATTTATGCTCCTGTGGCAATAATTGAATTTATAATTGATTTAACCAGCAAAACACCGCATGTTTCTGTGACACACAGAAGCAGAGATAGTTTATTCCTCCATTTTCTTATGATCAGGTGAATTTAATACACAAATTAATTGATTTATTTTGTAATGTTTCTCTCAACTGTCAATAAAAAAAGAAAGGTCACATTTCATGATTTGAGTGCAACAAAATTCAGACACTGTTGATGTCTAAGAAATACTATATTGCTACAATTTAGCCGCATGATCTAATGTCTTGAAATCACGCAAAAACTGCTACATTTTGTTGCACATTTAAAAGTCATGATTCATGAACCTACTTATTTTTCATAGTAGGCCTATCAACAATTTAGGCTTAACTATAGTGCATTGTTGACCTTACTTTCATGAAATTCTTGACTTGAAAAACAAAAACAAGAAGACAAAAACAACAAACTCTTATTTCTTTTCGATCATCTGCAAGGGGCACAGGTTGTTGAACTTACTACAACAAATCTCAGCTTAAAATTGTCACAAAGCTAAAATGTAGCTAAAAACGCACTCACTTAATTACTCATGATAGACAAAGCCAAATGATTAGTAAATGCCACGCAACATGGTGCAGTGCAAAGATCTGCATCAGCTGAGGGCACAGCAGACTTTTTTCGCGCCACCCAGGGCTGCTGCATGCTGAGCAACCTTTATGACGTCATTGCTCTCCTAACGAGCCAGTACAATTTTCGTGTCGCCACGGTCGTTTAGTGCAGATAGATAACTTGAACAAGCAAAGACAACAATTTGTGTTTCAATATTATTTGTTTACATAAAGAAACATTCCTATTTAGCATGTGTAGTTTTGATGTTTTCAATTCTAACAAAAAAAAATAAAAAAACAGGTGCTGCCATCTGAGTTTTGGGCGCGAACTAAGTTGATTCCCGTTTTCGGTTTGGCTTCCCACATGTGATCAGACCACTGAAACCAACTTGTGGTTTGGCTGCCTGTGGAATTCACTCACGGCTTCGCCACTCGTGAGTTCCTCCACCAGCCAGACCACTCATGGGTTTCAGTGGATTGATCCACCACCCTGAGTGGGTTTTATTATATAACCACATTTTTCTTTGTGCACACTTCAAAATGTTTTTAGTGCCAACTGGAGACAATGTACCCTTTAATTATAATTGTACCAATTTCTGAAGTGGGTAATAGCCTGTAAAAAATTTTTATTTTATAATTATAGATACAACAAGGCCCCAAATATATATGACACTCGATGAACTCAGCCAAATGTTAGGGCATACCGAAAAAATAAAATTTCTTCGATCATGGAAATGCATCATTTCAATGTGTAAATCGGAAGGGAATTCTGTCTACTACTCAAGCTGATATACCCCATTTGAAATATAGGCGCGATATATAGGGTCAAAAAACACTCAAATGGCTGTTTTTATTGTATTCTTACCTTGTAAAGTTGGTTAAGCGAATATGGCCGATTACATCCGTCTTCCTCGATTGATTCCCGCGTTTATTATTGTGTCACACCAATCAAACCCAATCAGGGCACTCGGCCCACTCGAATCAATCGACTGGATCGGGCTGGGTACATACCCAAGCCCGCAAAAAATCCGGCCACTCGCTTCTCTCATATCGTTACCCGCTGTTCCACCCTTCTTCCGGATCTGCAAGTTCTCCAATATGGGGTATAAATAAGACCAAATGGTTGTATGGTGCTATTTTGAGATATACTTCCACTCGAGAAGATATCTTGAGTCAGGATATCTTCAACAGGTGGAGTACATCTCAAAATACCACCATACCCATTTGGTCTTATTATAATAGGCAACTGAAGGATTGTAAAATCATTGATATTTACAAATGTAGCAATACTTGTCAACTATTTTATCATGATTAGGCATATCTAAAGATCACCACTGATGGTGTCAATTTAAAGATGACTTTATGAACAACAAGATCTATCTAAATACGTTTGAAAATTGTGTCAATTTACAGATAAATTTACTGGCTTTTCGGGGTCATCACTTATTTAAGACCATTACAACTGAACAGGATCAAAGTGTGAATGTTGAATGTTTAAGTTTTGTTTACGTACTCCACATACTCCACATTTCCAATTAAGAGTGAACAAAAGAGTGCTTCAGTGATATCTCCATTTATTAGAGTTCTTTGCAGATTGGCGGTCCACTGGAAAAATTAATTTTCTTATTTTCAATTTGCAAACTGCATGGCTTTGCCACATCATCGACAGTTTTCTGTTGGTTTTCTAATCTTCTTATTTGATGAAGAACCTTAAGTCATTTAATTAGTTTGTTTATTGTCACCTATGCTACTAGATATGATAAGCACTGAATCAACTGATTAACCATAACTGACACAAACAAAACATTTTTAAGCCAGTGACATCACACGACCAAGTTGAAAGTTAATTTTGAAACTGTTTGGACCGCTAATCTGCAAACAGCTCTATAAGGGAGATGTGATAAATATACTAAACAATAACTAGAGACACTATAATTTCACAAGGCAGAACTTTATTTGACACCAGATTAGACAGAAAATTTTAACATACGTATACAGTATACAGTTTTTCATTTGACTAAAATATATACTATATTATTTTAAATTATAAATATATACATAAATAATAAAATGAGACCCTATGTATTTGTGGTGTCTACCATTGCAAAAATACCAACGACATCTTGTGGTCTTCTTGTTCCACATTAAGCCATTTTGTTACACTATACATACTAAAGTACGTGGATGCCCAGACTCTTCTCAATGTTTTCCCATGTGCAAGTTCCATTGTCAACTTTCTGCAAAGCCCGTTTCTGTGTTTGGTTATTTTCTGAACAACTGCATCAGGTTTTTCCTGAATCTTTTGCTGAATGCCAGAAACAAGTAAAAGTTAATGCAAAAGTTTGTTGTAGCCAGACATCGTGCAACCACGATAAACAGTTGCAGGACGGCACCGCCTCTTCTTGTCTTGGTCTTGTATAACGTAGAGACAATTGTTCTCAAAATAAAAGGTAATAAGAAAAGGGCCACCGAAACACTTATTAAAAAGAATATAGTATTTTGTTGCTCATCATTAGAGGTAGCTGACTTCGGAGGAGTTGTCTTGCCTTTCGTGATAACTTCGCATGAACCAGGTCTTAGTTCAACATGGCTGATACGCATGCTTGTAGTGCATACCTCGTTCTCTTTATTCAGGCTCGCAGAATGAGGTATTTGGGATATAGCATTATTAGCATACCTTGCCGCTGCCCCACTGTTGGAGCCCCCATCAATATTGTCTCTTGCAACATTGTCAAGACTACCAGGAATTTCCAAGGAGATGGATTCAGTCATGGCAGTGTTGGTTTCACTTCGGTCACGAGGTTCATCATTTCGATACCTCAGAACAATCTGTCTGCTCTTTCTTATGGAACTTATGATCAGACAGTTGAGAAGCCCGAGCATCAAAAAGGGTGCGAAAAGATGACCAGCCGACCAATACCAATTGTAGATTAAGCTCAATTGGGTCTGCACACCAAACATATAACAGCTATCGCCATTGCCAATGTAAACAGTGTAAACAACAGGCAACTCCGAGAAGATGCTAATAAAGAATACCGTCAGTATTATGGGAATTAACACTTTTCTATTATGGATATTCTTAAATTTGAATGGATATTTCACAGCAATGAATTTCTCTAATGCCATGCAATTAACCAACCAAGGACTACAGGAGGCAAAATAACAAGCAAAATAAAGTATTATCTGACAAGTTAGCAGTTGAATAGAATCAAACAAATTCAAAAATATCCAATGAAGACTTAACGCGATATTATAACCGATATCAGAAATTGCTAAAGCTATAAGAAATAAGGCTGTTGGATTGTGAGTGTTTTTACTGAATACAGCCAAAACTAAACTATTACCAAAAAGACCAAAAACAGGCAGGGCAGGCTCAATGTTCTTGGCGATAAATGCCGCTGCTCTCAACAAAAGTTGAATGTTTTCTGTGTCACTTGCTTCCATAGTCTCTTGAAAGGCCATGGTGAAGTCTGACGAGTTGTCGTATGTGATAGTGGTTGAGATGTCTGACTCCATCCTCAAATTTTTCTCCCTGCACAATTCAGTCTTGAAATGAACTGAAAATGAATACAAACTCCATTAAAGTAGTACAGATTAGTGTTTTTTTTTGATCATTTGCTGATGTTACACTTGCAATGATTCGACACAATTTCAGTTGTTTTATCGTAATTTTAACTTGATGGCCAAATGACCAGTCTAAGGCCTTGACCCAGTTGTAACCCAGTGACCCTGAGAGAGTCCCATTGCTATAGACAATGCAACTACCTGTAAAAATTCATGGATTTTATGGAACTACTGATGTGTCAGCTCCAACCAGCGTGCTAGATGGTGAGGGATGACTGCAAGGATAATGAAACACTGCAGGTAGTGTGCAAAACATGGTTAAAACATCATGTTCAGTCCTCAGAAGTCCTTTTGTTTACTTTTTTAATGGAGTTGTTTCTGACTCTTATCCATTAGGTATGAGAGGCCCATACATACACAGGCGAATCCACCCGTGGGTTTTGGGCCAGCATTGGCACTCAAATTTAATAAATTTCATCACATTTAATTTTGGTCACCCAGAGAATCTACCCTAGACGATTCACTCTATCGTCACACATTATCATAAGATTTTGCGTCAGAGCGTCATAGCCAATCACGTGCAGGATTTCTATACACTTCAAATCTCTACCGGCAATTTGCGAAACAACTATTAACTTCTCAGAGACGTATGACATGTCATTTTGAAGGTCTCAGAGAGATCTATCTACTCGTGTAAGAATGACACCTCTAACCCTTACGGGAACGTGCGGAACAGCAAAATCGGCCTCATTTGCATAACATGTGTGAAGGCCTGTTCATTGGCCAGCTTTGTTGGCGTGTCTGATTTATTCACTGGAGGCTTTGCTGAAGTGATTTTGGTCAGTGCAAATATTCCTTTTTCCATCCCATTAACATGATTCATCAAGTCAAAGTGAAACTTTTCAGACCAATAAATAAAATTTGTGGAAATAGTTGTAGTTTAAACCACCAGTGCTGGGCACTTCCACAAATTCCGCAATTTGCGGAAGTGCTATATTGTTTGAAGTTTGCATTTTGCACTGATTGCCAATTAAATTTGCGCTTTGCGTTTGCAGAACTAAAATTACTTAACTTGCGCAAATGCAAACTTCACACAACATAACTCTACAAACAGAATACAGAATATATAAAGCAAAGACATCAAACATTTTGTTTCTTATTGTTCCCATTTTCATCCCATGTACAGTGGTCCCACAAGCTTTTAAAGCTTAATTTGCAGTTGGATATTGTGTAATGCGGAGAAGATCTTGAACTTGATTTACCTTGGGGTTTCATATTTTCTTCAAATACAAAATTAGAAGCATTTTTTAAAATGTCATGTTAAGGTATGGTAGAGATGGCGCCACTTGTGGTATGAAAGACAGCATGAAAGACAGCATGAAAGGCCTGTCAAAAGCTTTCTTTAAATTTGTTTACACAGGTCTACATTATCTGGAACTGTTTCAAGGAGCAATAATATATATATATATTTTGATAAAAAATATATTTTTGGTAATATCAAATGTTTAGGCCTATTAGCCAAGTCTAATGCAGGGGCGTATCTAGAAATGGCCGGAAGGGGGGCATTACATGGGGTGAATACGGGACACTCTGCGGCTTTTCCATAGCAACACTTCAGCCTATTTATCGCGATTATTGTTTGCGTTTGTGTTTGCGTTTGCGTTTGCACTAGCAATTGTAAAATTTCCAAAAGTTTGCAGATTTGCGTTTGTGGAAGTTGTAGATCATGTTTGCTGATTTGCGTTTGTGGAAGTTCGATTTTGTTTGCGTTGCCCAGCACTGTAAACCACAGGCCAATGGTCACATATATACGTCTTTCTTACTCTTAATGAAATAATCAAGGTGGAAGAGTAAAGTGCCCTCTAGTGAGTAGCCAATAAAAAATTTGATTGAAAACACACAATTGGCACTCTTTGAGAGCATTCAATCAACTTCATTAAATGAGTAGTCTCACAGACGTACATGTAAACAATTTTCACCCACTACAATTAATGCATTACACTCTGAAATTAATTATTTACCTACCCAGGACAAAACTTGAGGAATTCCCTTGACAGCCAATGAGAACTCAAGAAATGGGAATATCCAGCCAGGACAGGTTAGGGATATTCCCATTTCTTGGGTTCTGATTGGCTGTCAAGGGAATTTGCTTGTTATGTATGTCTTTGCCAATTAATGTCCCTCCCTCTATTGGAAAGCAAAGGCATAAACTTAAAAAATAATCAAGGTGTGCATGTCATTACAGCGATGCACTTTGATAAAGAAAAAATGAGGATCAGTTCACTGTGAAAAATGCACTTTGTGATTCATGATAGCTGATGAAGTGTCATCTTCCATACTTTCATGGGAAACATAGAGGCAGTTTGATTAGTCATGTTCAAGAGAAGGCCATTTGACTTGTCATAACTGATTTTGGATTGAAAATCAGATGCATGATCCTTTTGTTTGGCTGTCACCAACAAGAGGGATAAGTCTGCTTAAATCAAATTAACAATAAAAGTATTGGGTATAATCATGATAAATCATCTGTATGATGACACACAAAGTGCCATTTTCACAGTGCAACAGTACACTCTTTTTCGGTATCAAAGTGCATCGCTGTAAGAGTAAGAAAGACATATATGTATATAATGATCATTGGCCTGCGTTAAAACTCATGATTGAAGGATTTTGTGAATTGCATTTTCGTCAATTGCCACAACGATTTGATTTGACACAAAAGTGGTGCACTCAGAGAAATGGAAATTGTCATGACACAAAAGCGGTGCACTTAGAGATATTGTCATAACACAGAAGTGGTGCATTTAGAGATATATGTAAATTGTCATGAAAAAACCGGATGGCAACAGCTCTGAGAGGAAGCATCGTTTTTAGCCATTCTGCTACTGGTCATCTTGTGAATTTACAATTCCACGTGTACACACGGTAGATATAATAACAATAAAAAATTCTTACCACAAAATTAGGTGAATAATATTAAACACTGTGCACTAACGAGGGGGGTACCCTCGCCATCAGGGCAGCCATTGCAAATCTCGATTCAAATTAATTTTCTATCATCCTGGGCTTATTATACCATATCCAAAGCCTATTTTGTTCATGCATGTAGATTGATTGTTAAACTAACCCTGGGCCTTGCCTTCCAAGTGTGATCAGTCACAGAATTTTTAGATTTTGCATTTGAAATATATCGTCAGGGCGAGGGTACCCACAAAGACCACTCGAGGGTAACACCATCTTCAATTATTTTCATGGTGAGGGTACCACCAATATTACTGTGAGTAGAGGTGCTTGCTTGCAAGCCAACCTCTATTGTGGGAGGAAGGATGGGAAAGCTTGCCAACACTCTGGAGGTCGCATTGTTTCACCAATCTCATTCAAACTTTGCACACAGTTTCAACATAATTTTTTATCTTGCTTCTATCAACTTTTGGAACACTTCTATGATATGATTTTTTTTACTTACGAAACTAAATTGTTCGCTTTTGGCATGAAATTTCAAATGTCCTGAGGAGTTTGCAGCATCAACAGCAGCAGCCAAGTCCGGTGTTTACAAATTCAATAAAAGGAAAGAAGGAATGAAAGAAGGAATGAAAGAAGGAATGAAAGAAGGAATGAAAGAAGTAATGAAGAAGGAAGGAAAGAAGGAATAAAAGAAGGAATGAAAGAAGGAACGAAAGAAGGAACTAAAGAAGAGGAAGGAAAGAAGAGGAAGGAAAGAAGAAGAAGAAGGAAAGAAGAGGGAGGGAGGGAGGGAAGAAGGAGGGAGGGAGGGAGGGAGGGAGGGAGGGAGGGAGGGAGGGAGGGAGGAGGTAGATAGATAGATAGATAGATACATAGATACATACATAGATACATAGATACATAGATAGATAGATAGATAGATAGATACACCGCATCTGACGAAATTACGCAAGTAGGTTATTTTAGATTGGTATGAAAACGTTTGGGCCTGATGTCTTATCCTTTTCACATAATCATTGGCTTGATATGAGACATTTACCATGTAACTTTCATCCAATTCCGTTGGGGCAAAGCTGAGTTATGCCATATATTCAAATATTTTGGTGTCTTACGAAATTATGCAAAATCAACATATATGAGGCGGAGGGGCCTTGATACTGTTATATTTTCAAATTACTGCACTCCAGTCATTAGCGTCTAATCATTTAGCAACTATTCATATCAAAAAATTTTGCTTACTTGCTGCCTCTGTCAAGCTGTACGCATTAATTGTCTCCATTGGAATAACATTGGTTTTGCATACATTTTTCGAATGAATGCTTCCAAAAACCTCAAAGAGGTTCCGATCTTTAAAAACATGTTACTACCAGTTACCTTATTCTATCTTTTGAGCTCAGTTCAAAGGTCACTGAAGTAACGTGTCTCCCTTTAAACTGGCTAGCAATCAAAAATCACATCCATG
Organism: Platynereis dumerilii; assembly: GCA_026936325.1. Taxonomy (NCBI): domain Eukaryota; kingdom Metazoa; phylum Annelida; class Polychaeta; order Phyllodocida; family Nereididae; genus Platynereis; species Platynereis dumerilii. Next base: position 4,028,383 of record JAPTHN010000023.1, on the reverse strand, counting down.
ACCTGCCATTTGAATAGCATTGCGATCAGAATGTGCATTTCCTTATTCAATATTTTGTCCATTCCCAATGCATAACTTATCACTCAGTTTCAGTGAACTAAATGGATGGAAAAAGGTTATTTTTAAAGTTGTTTTCAAAAGAATCGGAACCATTTTGAGATTACGGGGAGCATAAATTAAAAAATATATGCAAATCCTGGCAGAGGCAGCAATTAAGCAAATTTTTTTGATATGAATAGTTGCTAAATGATTAGACGCTAATGACTGGAGTGCAGTAATTTGAAAATATAACATTATCAAGGCCCCTTCACCCCATATATGTTGATTTTGCATAATTTCGTAAGACACCAAAATATTTGAATATATGGCATAACTCAGCTTTGCCCCAACGGAATTGGATGAAAGTTACATGGAAGATGTCTCATATCAAGCCAATGATTATGTGAAAAGGATAAAACATTTGGCCCAAATGTTTTCATACCAATCTAAAATAACCTACTTGCGTAATTTCGTCAGATGTGGTGTAGATAGAATGGTAGATAGATGGATAGATATATATATAGATAGATCCTCACAGAAAAATACTCTAATTAGGTATTTAATAGGAAGTAGATAGATATATTCTATCTACAAGCACCTCTTAAAGTGCTTGCACGTTATTTTTCAACTATGTCAATGTTCGTGATTTAAAGCCCTACCCCTATCTCCATACTCTTCAAATACACTATCCTGCATAGCTACATGATGATTACAGAATTTGACTGCTTACAACAGTTTTAACAACAATGCCATTCTTTTCATTCAGCATTGCTCTGTGACTGCTTACTATATAATGTCCAATCTCCAAGGTGTGTGATGCTCTGCTTTTAATAAACAATCATCACAAGCCAACAATTGCTGCATTGAAAGTTGGAGACGAGACCCGACAATGGAATGCTTATCAAAATTGCTGATTTCTCTTAATTTAGTTTCACAGACACATAAAGGCAGATCTCACTTGAATGTACCACACATTGATTATGTCATTCATAATTGTTTTAGGCATCAACATGCATTTTATATACATTCCTTGTGATGATTCATTTCCTTGGTATCTAATGACACATGCATCAACCTTATAACACTGACAGATTGCATAGTATAATTATTGTACTACAACTCATTAGTTGACTAATATCTTAGGAGCGGATTTTAGTTCTCGGCAATAGTATGCTGCATAAGAATTGAAGCATGACAATCTCAGGTCGCCTCATGTCAGCTGTATGCACAAGGAGACAAATAATATTTCATGCAAGTTTTACTGTGGATGGTACTGTTTTGGAAAAGGGCATTTTGATCAACTAACAATATTCCTCCATGTTAGATGTCAGCCTACCACATCTTGGGTGTGAATGCGTGTTTAGTGAATGTGACACACAATATTCTTGCCAGATTTTAGAGTTGAGAGCTTTTAAAGCAATGGCCAACAAACAAACTGGTTTTATCTGTGCTTGACAACTGGTTGTCACAGTCAAGTATGTCACTACGGTTCTATCTATTTGCTTTAATTTGCAGATGTATACCAAAATTTGTCAAATCTGCATTGCACTAACTTCCACTGTGGGGTAAGATGGACAGGAATACTGTTGTGCAATTGTATTCTCATTTGGAGTGAATTATTTTAAACACTCTCCTTTATTAACAGGGTATTGCAATTATGTTCTTGATTGGTTCCTAACTGGTAATTACATGAAGTGCAATCATGTGTCAGCAAATGCTGTCATCAATTGCAAGAAAGGGCAGATTGAACAAGCTGATTCATTGCCTTTCCTTCCTTGACTGCTTGCTTTTGGTTGTTCAGGCTGGGTTGGTGGTTACCCTCGCCAACCGGAAGTGACCCTCGCCCAAATCTTGCAGTACCCTCGCCACTTCCGGGTTGGTACCCTCGCCATTTCTGTTGGTACCCTCGCCAAAATGCTGTTGGTACCCTCGCCATTTCTGTTGGTACCCTCGCCAAAATGCTGGTACCCTCACCCTGCCAATTTTTGGTTTTTGTGGTACCCTCACCTCGAGTGATTTATAATTTCCTAAATATCTTACTTCATCTTCTATGTGTGAATCTGTCACTTGCCAATCATTCTTTCCACTAGCCATTTTAACCACCTTCAAAATTTTAAGATCTCACTCCCTCTACATTTTTTGCAATTTCAATTTGAAATCACGAATCAGTAGTTGTAATGGCTGCCCTGATGGCGAGGGTACCCCCCTCGTTAGTGCACAGTGTTAAAGTATGAAGCAAAAGATATATCTTCAGAAATCAGAAGGTCGGAAAGTGCTGTAACCACGAAATGATGAGTTGTGAAGATACGCAGTCGGCCACAACTGTTTTATTTGTATCATAAGCTGGAATTAAAGCTTCTCCCATTGGCTGAGTGTCAGCAGCACTAACTTATCAGCCGCGCTCCGCAACTGTCTTAATAAATTATTACTGCTTGGCAGTGCTAGCTCAAGGAACAAGGCTCTGGCCCATCCTCCGTGGTTTGATAACATTATCATATTCGAAGCAAGTCATAATATCAGAAACGGTGTAGTCAAATGCGAAAAAGTGATGAAGCTGATTTGTTTTTTTGTTTCGGCCTTTTGATGTTCACTGTTGCTTCCCAGACTCCACAAGTCCCTCTAGTATCTTTTTTCTGATGACACGCAGTGTCAGAGGGACTCCGGATATTGGATTGTCCAAAAATGTTGACAAAATGTGGACTGATTGGTTATATAACTTTTCATTCAGAATGATTAGTTTCCAAAAAGGTTTACTGATTGGTTACATAACTTTTCATAAACATTGGCTTTTGTTTAGGATTTTTATGTCCAAAAACACTTGTGTGATTAATTATCTATAAACCTGTTATGTCACTTTGTTTCATTTCTCCTAATGTCACCTTGTAACTTGCAGTTGGGACTGATAACTATAATTATAGACAAATACCTTGTTGTCTAATAATTCAAAAATTCCCGCACTCTAAAGAAAATAATTTTGTTTGAAGTTCATTCTGCCATATCTTTCTGATTTGCATGCTGCTTGTGCTCATTTGCATGGCCAGTTCCCGGAGACTGCAGCGCAATGCTTACACTGCCTCTAATACATAAGCAGTCTCATGCACTGTAAATTCTGAAATTCTGAGTTAGCTCAAATGATTGAGTGAGACGGTTGCACAATTTGTTTGAGCCATGATAGCTTGCTGTTTTGAGTTATGATAATCTTTATGTTGTTATAACTTGCGAACAACAAGCTATCTTGGCTCAAAGGAATTGTGCAACCATCTCACTCAATCAATTAAGCTTACTCAAAATTCAAGGCTTATTCCAGCTGCTACTGGTTTAAATGTCAAACCGCATCTATTCAAAGTCAAAAATCGTATTTTCCATCAAAATATGAAAACTATTGACTTTAGGTTATAATATGATAATGGCACAGCCATGAAATTCGCGCAGCATTTACACTTCACAAATACATATATACAAGAACAAATTTTGTAGAACTTAGATCTCTGTGGTTATTGAGTGGACCCCGACGCACCTGTCTTTGAGTGGGCCCTGGTAGAATATCAGAACTACACTTCAACCTCACCGTACGACCACCTCACTAAAACGGGCACCTCACAATTACGGGCACATTGGCTTGGAACCGAATATTTTCCCTTTCTTTTATGCTTAATAAAACCTCTCTAATACGGGCACCTCGTTAATACGGCCACCTCGCAAATACGGGCATTTTCCAGGGCACAAAGAGGCCATTCTGACCTCACCTATTATGGACAGTGGGGTAAAAAGCAGCTGATACTGTTGTATCAAGCAGAAATGCGTATCGGCGACGCTCTGTCTGGCCGTGTGTTTGCTTATTAATTAGTCTTTCAATGAATGGCAAGACATATGAAGTGACCAATTATTAAGAAATGCAAATCCAATGGCAATCAAAAGTCAATGGCAATTGAAGATTGGGGTACAGGTAGCAATCATAGCCAGAATTACAGTATACTTAGGGGCTTAAGTGCACTTAAGAATGCAACTGTTGAATCAACATCAATCAGTGCTCATTATGATAACATAGCAAAATATATAATCCATAGTTAAATCTTATTTAGGTCATTTCTTTAAGCACCAAATTCACATGTTATGCCGAAGGAACATTTTCCCATTTTAAATTCCAAAAACCACATTCATATTTCATTGAAATTCACATGTTATGCTGAAGGAACATTCATATTATCTTTTAATTTCCCAAACCACATTCATATTTTGATGAAATTCACATGTTATGCTGGAGGAACATTTTCGCAATTCAATTAAAAAGCAAAGCATTCACATTACAATGAAATTCACAAGTTATGTCCAAGGAACATTTTCTTAATTCAATTAAAACCACAGCATACACATAATGATGAAATTCACAAACATCAAATCCAGACTACAAGGTGTCCCAGCCGCCCAGATTTTGAGGACACCCAAACTTTGTATTTCACAGAGCTTTTAAGTCGGAGACGGGGAGACAGAGGCTCTGAAATGCAACCGGAGTCTAAGTTATGTTTGCAGGTGGAGTCGGAGTTGAAAAAGAAACCGGCGACTCCTCACTCCAAGACAAAATTTAGATAATTGACCAAATCAAATTCGTAACGAAACTTCAACAAGAAATATTCATGAGTAGATGATATTTTTCCTTCTGCTAACCATCAGGAACAGGCGCATGCAACAATGCTGGCAAGTGGAGTCTGGAGTCGGAAATTGACAAAGCTTAGGAGTCAGAGTCGCTTTTCAGGTAGTTAAAGGAGCAGAAAGTCAGAGTCGCTTCACTTGATGTCCAACTCCGAATGCTTGTTCTATTTTACAATGAAATAACAAGATGTAACAAGTTGGGCAATGGACATCTTCCGTTTGACAAACGATGCCTGGGACCTCCAACGCTTGTATTGCGACACTCCCAAAGTAGGCCCGGGAAGCAAGGAAAAATGAAGTCCTCCTTTGCAAGGATGTGTTCTAATAGCAGACGGTGAAAGTAGGTTCTCAACTTCTCTGCAACAGGAGGGATAGAAGCGGGATTGCAAGCTGAAATTGCAAAAGTCTGTAATATAATTTCGGTGGAGTTTTTTTTCACAAGGATATAATTGTGTAATTATTTAGTTGTGAAATACTGAGTCAAGACCAACTGTTACCATTGAGAATACGTTTTTCCATTTTGAATTTTTTAAAGGCACTTATAATTTATAATTCTTAACAAGTTAATAGCACAATAATTTTCATTTTTTATATTTTTTTGTCACTGGGTAAAGCTTGATCTTAGTGACACTGCAAACATTAAGAGATTCATAAGAAATTATTATAACTTTTTGTGTGACATTAACTTTCCGACAGACCAACTATGACTAATTAACGTACCATTAATAATTCACAAGTAACAATACTTTTTGAAATTATTTATTTGCTAATTATTGAAATTTTCATCTGACATCATGTTATTCAATCATTATACATTTGGTAGACAACTTGTATATTTTTTCATAAATACTACTGTGGGATTCTGTGTAAGTTGATTACTCAATCAGATAGATATTACATATTTCAAAGGATTGGTCAGATTATACACTGTAATTACGTTCTTATCCAGGTCTATTAGTGTTTTTGGCTCCGGCTGTGGCTCAGGCATTTCCAAACATCACAGTTGAAGTTCCTCCTCATCAGTCTCGAAACTGCAAAGAGAGTTTTAAAGCACTGTAATCAGTGTAATGTTTCAGTACACTCAACTAAAATTAAAGAAAAGAAAGTGTTAGATGCACAGAGCATACTCATTATAAATCATGCTTGATTGATCTACAGCTGATAAAAAATTCTCCACGTTATCACGCTTCTGATCTGAGAGAAGTCTGCATAACTAATTGTTAAAAAGCTGCTGAAGAAAGAAATATACATATTTATCATGACACAAATACGAGGTGGTTGCATTCATTGTTAACATTACAGAAATTGGCACAATTAAGTCTAATCAGCGCATACAACCACTTTTTGTGATTAAAATTATTTTTATTATTCACCCAGAAATACGATTTTTGAAAACAATTTTTTTTAAATAAAATGTGGTTAAAAATTAAACGCTCAAAATTCACAGCTAAAACACTTCAAGCCTTTGGCTCTGTGGGTCTTCACACTAAGCAGCTAAGGGACCGTTCAGAATTTATGACTGGGGGGGGGGGGGTGGGAGTTTTGCAAGAACTTTGCGTCAAAAATTGATACCCCCCCCTTGAGATTCATGCGGATTTTTAGTACCCCACCCCTAGGTTCCAAGCATATTTTTAGTACCCCCCCCTCTCGACATACAAACACATACACACATATTTACTGTTATACATGGTCACGCGTACAGATTCGCGCCATTTCGCGGACTTTTGCGCGTAAAAAATCGCGGTTAAAGTTAGTTTATGCGGGTTTGCAAAAAAAAATTCTTTGTTAAAATTTCTTACCCCCCCCTGGAAGTGTTGTCAAAAATTAATACCCCCCCCTTGAAACACGTTTGAAAAGTTAGTACCCCCTCGGGCAAAACTCCCACCCCCCCCAGTCATAAATTCTGAACGGTCCCTAAGCAGCACTTGGTGGATCCAGGAGGTGGGGGGGGTCGCCCTTTCAAGTTAAGATATATTATATCCCAACATAGAGATAACCAGCCGAATTTGCTCAGGCCCTTCGGCTTTCGCCACTGGACCCCCGCCCCCTTCAAAATTCCGCCTCTGCTAAGAGCTCTCACCCCCCCCCCCCCAAGCCCAAAATGGTAATAAAGTCAAGTCGCTGACACTCCAACTTGTAGACAAACTAACTGGTAGACAACCAACTAGTAGACAACCAACTCGTAGACTCCAGACACTACTGTACTAGCTCATAGACATCATATTGGCAGGGTATCACCAAGTTGTAGACATACACTTTTTCAAGTTTTTGGTCAGTTTAACATTACCAATTCGTTGGTCTACACTGAAGTTTTATGCTCACTAACTCGTAGACACTGAATTTCACATTTACCAACTTGTAGACAGACCAACATAAAGTCCTTGGCAGGGAAAGCCAAATGGGGTATTCGCCCAGAAATGGATGATTAGCAGAACTAGTACTTACTTTTTACTGGGCCAGTTGACTTTTCCCAATTCGTTCATGAATAATTGTTGTCAGCCAACAGAGATTTGACATTTGTCAGACGACCTCATGGCCCCAATGAGACACCTCCCTGAGCCTCTCCCAGTTCAGTTCAGTTCAGTTCAGTAGTGGTACTGGACGCAGGTCATGTCGACCTCTTTATCCAGATCAGAGTTGATGTACATCCAGCGTGTTCGGTGCGCAGAGGGGTGTAAAGAGAAAAGTAATAAATATATTTATGTACATATATACATTTCCGGTTAAAATCAGGTTTCAGACATTAGAGGAAACGCAGTTGGGCCGCTAGGGCTGCCCCACATGAGATTATGTGACATCAAATAGCCCATGAACAGGATATTGTGGACAGGCCGCTGGGGCTGCCTGTTAAAAACACAAAAATATATACATGAAGAGCTATGTACATTCAAATGTACCAGGTTCAGGCCGCTAGGGCTGCCCGTTTGGTACTGGGTAGTATTGACACTCAAGAATGTTTCAGCGTTAGGGGTAACTATTTTCTACAAGGCCGCTAGGGCTGCCTTTGGAGTTAGATATACGTAGGGTTCGGAAAAATAGTCACTCTAGAGGTAAGGATTTAGGTCTGGGTCGAATTTGGCTGGGTGGTCTTTCCAGAATTTATCCAGTCTGTTCTTAAAGGAGTTTATACTGGGGGCTGTGACTACATTGTCGGGTAGGGAGTTCCAGTGGCGCACAATCCGCACTCTGAAACTATATTTTCTAATGTTGTTGTTTATTCCTCCAACCACGAGCAACTTCAGGCTATTCCCCCGCCTGCCTGCCGTGTCTCGCTTCAGGTCTAGTGACACCAGGGGATCGTAGATGTTGTTAATGATTTTATAGGTGTCAATCATATCGCCGCGGAGTCTTCTAAAGACTAATGTGGTGAGACCAAGTTGTTTCAACCTGTCAGAATACTCAACTCCCATGAAGCCATTAACCCGTCTAGTCGCTGCTCTCTGCACGGACTCTAGTTTGTTAATGTCACGCACCAGGTGAGGGGACCATATGGAGTGTCCATATTCTAGATGGGATCGCACTAAGGTTGTATACAGAGGCATAAATATGGTTTTATCGAGGTTGGAGATTGTTCTTCTGATGATGCCCATATTTCTGGTAGCTTTAGATGCCATGTTGTTGATGTGTTGTTGAAAATTTAAGTGACTGTCGATGGTGATGCCGAGATCCTTTTCACTAGTGGAGCATTGCAGTGGTGTGGGTACATTATTGTCGTCCAGGTATCTGGTTTTCTTGGTGATATGTTGTCTTGGCTTATGGACGTACAGTTGTTTGCACTTTAGTGCGTTAAATTTTAAGAGCCAGTCTCGCGACCAGTTGTCCAGGCTTTTCAGGTCAGTGTCTATTTCGTCTATTTCATCTGGGATCGAATCTTGTGGCTGTATCTTGAAGATTTTTGTATCGTCTGCAAAAAGGTAGGCTTGAGTGTGTAATATATCGGGAAGGTCATTGATGAAGATAACAAAAAATATGTCATATCCTGGTAGCCTGGCAGCTTGTAATGCAGTCCATTCACGAGGTTGCATTGACATGATTTTCCATTGATGGATCCATGTTTTTACCATGGATTTGATACACGATCTGTGGTTCTTCCTTCGTTCAGTTTGTTGGCCTGCAAGGTGACCTAATTCCTCTAAGTGTGTCAAGTGAAACTTCTCCAGGTGGCGCTCAATACAGAAAGCCCCCAAGTGGATAAAGAAAATATGCCTTCACTGGGCTATTTATCGTGAAAATAAATTGAAGGTGGCATGGATTGTGGAATTAATGGTTAACTTCTGACCATGGCAGCTAATTGTGGCAGCTAATACCGTAGTAATACGTACGGGTCTGCTGATAAGATGGATTCTGCCATGATCGTGGTGGCGCTGCAGTATTCTTTTGACCCAGTTCTGTGCAAATACGGACGATTTTCTTTCTTCATGCCTAATAATGAACTTCTCCACCGGAATAGTACATGAAGAAGCTATCTTGACACACCATTTGAATATTGATGAACTTTTACAAACAAATGGGTAAGTTTTTCGACATAATTGAATTCGCAACGAAAATTGTGATGAGTGGCTGGACCTGATTGACCTAATTTTCAATTTGTCGACCATCGATGTTTTGAGGTCCAGTGGGGATGTCAAATGGAGTGTTGTTGCCCTAAGTTCGCGTTCCGCGACTGGCGGCTTCGCCGCCAGTCGCTACGCGAATATAAATGTATTGACATTAGAGCCCTGCGCCGTCGACCAAAAGCATGACCGCCCCGCCCCGCAATGGACTACACTTGACCGCGACCGCACCGCCCCGCACTGCTGAAAAGCTGACCACGACCGCGACCGCCCCACATGTTTGAGGCCTGACTGCGACCGCCCCGCACCGCATGCGGTCATTGTATGCTTGACCGCGACCGCCCCGCTTGACCGCAATATGACCGCAGTTCAAAAGACTTTGGCCTTTTGTTATAAGAATATATATGTGAACCTAACCATATTATGCTGAAACTGTGATTCAATTGATTTATATAATTTACAAGTTTTGAAGCGTTGAAGTTAAAATTACTTTAAAAAATAGAAAATATGCCATTCACTGTTACTTTGCCAATCTGAAAATGCATCTTATTCAGTTCATAGTAATAATCATAGTATTAAAATCTAAGAGTTGCACATGTATGTCATGGTTGAAGTCATTCATGTAATATTACAGGCCCGTAGCCAGGGGGGGTGTGTAGGGTGTGTACACACCCCCCCACAGCCCAACCTCCCCCTTGAATCCATAATGGTCTTACGCGTTTTTGCGAGAATCCGCGAATGTCGTTTCACGCAGCCTGCAATGCTTTTTGATTGGATTTATTTACAAAGATAAGCATTGTTCAAGAAACAACAGTGCTCGACCATTTGAGGGACCATTCAGCATTTCTTTAAATAGGCCTTGCTGGTAGTATTTATGAAAGACGAGGTATAAGAATATTTTTCTTTGATTTCAAGTGTTGGTGAGATTTTATGCATTTTTGCCAAGAAAAAGCTTGCACGATGTGACTCATCCACATATGAGAGGTGTTTTAAGTGGATGGGCACAGTGCAATGTTGCGATATATAAACTGTACACCAAAAAATTGGAGTAGGCATCGGTATTGATTTTTAACAAATAAGGGACCGTTCTGAATTTATGACTGGGGGGTGGGAGTTTTGGCCGAGGGGGTAGACTACATTTCCAAAGGGGGTAAGAAATTTTAACTAAGAAAAAATGTTATAAAACACACATAAACTCACTTTATCTGCCCCTTTTAAAGCAAAAAAGTCCACGAATCTGTACGCGTGACCGTGTATAACAGTATGTGTGTGTGTATTCACTGTATTGCTTTGTATGTCGAGGGCCCCCCCTAAAAATACGCGTGAAACCTAAGGATGGGGTACTAAAAATCCGCATGAAACTCAGGGGGTGGGGGAGTTATCAATTTTGACAGGAAGTTCCAGCAAAACTCCCACCCCCCTGTCAAAAATTCTGTACGGTCCCTAATCGGGTGGAAAAAATATGCCCCCTCAAAGAAACCCTGAATGGTCTTGAGGGATGGAGCAGGCACTGGCCCTATGACTATGAGCATGCAAAGGTGTATTAATGTTTAACAGAAGGTCAGTATTGCTCTACTCCAAAGTACAAAATTTCTAAATAATATTCTGGCCAGGGGGTGTGAAGAGAATGTTTGCACTGCCCTGCATCTAACAGAACCTCCGCTAATTTCGAAAAAGCAAAATTGGAGAAAAGAGGAAACAAAAACTCCAAAAACGAAAGAAAGTGACACAATGGCATTTTGAAATCAGGGCCGTAAATATGAATACTTTAAAAGGGGGGAACAATGAGACAGGGGATATCTTTATATCTCATGCCTCCTTTCCAGCTCTTGCCAATCTTCTTCTACGATTGGAGTTGGATTTCGAAAATTTTCTAATCCCTTTGTGCCTCCTCCTTCTTCAGTCACCTTACTCTCTAGAAACATCCCTGCCCTCTCCGTCACTTCTGCCTCCTTCCAACCTTCCTTATCCTCTCTCTCTCTGGGTTTCTCCCTTTCCATCTCTTCCATAGCCATTCCCTTGTTCAGGACTATACCTCTCCAATGACTCTCATTGTAGCTATCTGTCTCTTTGCCCCTCCCTCATTTCTTGGGCCTCTCGCATTACTCTCTGCCTTCTCCTTAATGCCTCCACACTCTCTGGTCTTCTCCTCTGTCTCCTCCCTTGTCCTTCGTTCTTCCTCCTCGACAGTTTTTCTCTCCTCCAAAACAAATCTTCTCTCCTCCCTCTTGCCCTCTCCTTTCTCCACCTATTACTCCATTCTCTCTGCTTTCTCCCTCTCTGCCTCCTCCCTATAGTTCTTGAGGCTCCTCACTGGCTCCTCCCTAGCACCTCTCTGCTTTCCACCTCATCTGTTACATTTTTGCATAAATTTCTCTTGTCAGACGAAATGCTTGGACTAACTCCTCCCTAGTTTTTGCCTCCTCCTGATAGCTCAAGCCTTTTCCGGTATTCATCCCCTTCCTTCCCTAATCATCTCTATCTCTCTGACTTGCACCTCTCCACATTCTCCATTACTACATTTCTGGAATCAGAAGCAATGATTGGACTTCTGTAAAGCTCTTGTGGCTGTCTTGCCTCATTCTGATAGCTTTAGCCTTCTCCAGTATCAATCCTCCACCTCCCTATTCACCTCTATCTCTCTGATATCATACTCTCCATTCCTTCTATTGCCTAGCAACAGCTACTCTCTTTTCCCTGCACTTGTCACCTCCATCATCGACACTTCCCTTGGTGAAACTCCCTTTCAACCCTCACCCCAATTGTTTTTGTTCCCTTCATCTCTTTCTTCTTCCTAACTCTTTCCTTCTCCATCCCGCCTCTAAACTCTCTACCTCTGCCTTCTCTGCATCTTCCCCTTCAGCTCCGCACAACTCCTGCCTCCATCTAAATGGTTTTTATTTCCTAGCTCTCTACTTCCTTCCTAATAACTTATGCATGGAAAGTTTGGAAACTGCCCTGCCTCTTCAGTATGGCTCTGGCCTCAGCATCCCTCTATAGAATTCAATTTCCCTGCAAATAACTCCACATTAAATGTCTATGTGCTTTCGCAAAAGCTAGATGACACTAATAGTAAATGCTACAAAAATGGTTCATGATGTTAAAATTGTAACTTGCTTTTTAGTAAAAGCAAAGACTTTTCAACATTCTGTTGTAGCGTCTACATCGTAACTTTTAAATGTCTTTTGAGTTTTGACCTGTTCTTATAGCGTGAAAACTGATGATTATCTCAAATTGCAGCGAAATTCCATACAATATAATTATTAAAACCCATTGATTGCAAAAATAATTTGCTCAAAGAGTCTCCTTTGATATTTTAAAAGATGTTATCATATTGAAGTTTTATGGGAATTTTTCTTTCAAATTTAACTCTCTGTAAAGCTCAAAATGCATTAGAGAGTGTCTAAAATCCGTTGGCTTCTGGGGGCCTTAAGCGGCCCCCAGACCCCCTGCCGCAAAGTTTCGGCCCTACGGGCCTCAGTTCCCCCTCAATTACATTCCACACACCCCCCCATAAAAAATCCTGGCTACGGGCCTGTATTATACAGTTATCGCACAGCACCGAGTGCAATATCAGTTTTTATGGCACCGAGGTGACTAATATTTCACGAGGGCGCAGCCCGAGTGCAATATTAGTCACCGAGGTGCCATAAAACTGATATTGCACGAGGTGATGTGCAATAACTGTTATATCATATGGTTTTTTTGTGTCAAATGCAAAGAAAAGGGCTGTTATTCCTTGTCCAAACTCTTTTTGTGTTTCTTTTGATCCGCCTTTTTAAAATGTATCTCGTCAAAAGGCAATAAATATTTCACTCACAAAATTTTTTTTCACACTTTCGGAATGGAAAAATTATTTACTTGATGATGGATTTTATTTTAGATTTTTTTCTGAAACTTTATAGCAGACTTTAGACCTCTAAACACTAAAAAAACCACGGAAAAATCGGCAAAAACACTGTTTTTCGGTCACTTATTGCTTTATTCTGATCAAGCAAATAGAATAATCAATATGAAAAGTATATATCCCAATAGCCCTTTAATAGACGCATTTTTTGCCGCTAAAACCAGCCTCCGTTGTTGTACAGTGCACTTTTTACTAAAATGGGAAAACACAAATTGTTTGTCAGTCTGTGGCTGCAGCAGCACTGAAACGTGGTGCTTCCTCTCAGGTCCGTCCAATCTTTCACATGTTAAAATGATCGTGCAATATAATGCGTGCAATATCGTAGATTATTACATGACCACTATGCTAGAGCGATGCTGATTGGCCTAAATCAGTCACATGACGACATCATAAAAACTCATATTGCATGGTTCGAGTGCAATATGAGATTTTTTTACAATTTTTTTTCTCAATTTTTTTCATATTGCATGGTTAGAGTGCAATATGGGTTTTTATATATCCATTTTCATTTTTGTTTTTTGACTGAAAAAAATTTTTATTTTTATTTTTTCGGATGGAACATTATATTGGAAGCATAGTGGTCATGTAATAAAACAAATACGGCACTTATTATCGTGCAATATGAAAATTTATTTGCACTCGTAAATTCATATTGAACTCGGGCTGCGCCCTCGTTCAATATGAATTTCCTCGTGAAAATAAATTTTCATATTGCACTCATATCATGCCGTATTTGTATAATATTGCACGGCTGTCAGCCAATGAGAAGCGAGTATTTCCGCTAGCCATATGATATTAACAAATATATGTCCATATTTTCCCTAAGTATTGAAAAGATTCCTAATTGCATTATTTTACAAGTAATTATTACATTTTGGTCCTTGTGGCCAGTTGTGGGGTAAAAATGGAATGGCATTGTTTAAACAAGCACTGGGTGAAAGCAGATATATGCATGATTGGTTCCACTCGCTACAGATGTGTGTAAGAATCAACACTTAGTCTTTTATTTAGAAAAGAGAAATCAAGTTTTATTAATTTGCTTAACTTGATTGTGGAAAAAAGAATATTGAAAAGAGAAATACCATGGTATACAATTAATGCATAATTACAATACCTATTAGGCTGTACTTATTATCAGGCTGCTTACTAATTACTAAATTAGGGGAATTCCCATTTTATGTGGGGTTATTGGCAAGTGCACTGATATAATAACTGTGCAAATAAAATATTTCATATTTCACATGCCTATAAAATTATGGTTTAGTATGCTATTCCTGTGTAATTATTAATGTTTCTACCAGGTTACTAAAACACTAAATCTTGTTTTCTCAAAATTTAGGTGAATTTCCACTTGTTATAGGGGTATTGACCCAATTGCATTGTCTTTGTCTTGAGACAACAATGGTGGTGCAACAATAGATACCCTTATGCAGCTATATTATACACTTCTTGTCTATTAAGTAATGTTGGCCTATTTTATTCCAATTTTATTAATGCAATTATCTTCTAGAATATTTCCACAATTCTACAAAAATGCAAAAGGATGATTTTTCTAACTTTGGTCTACTTATGAATTAGAACAGATAAAGATTAAAAAAACTAGGATACTATTTTTTAATTGGAGGTAGAGCAACAAATATGATTTACAAATAAGAATTAGACCTACACATATTGTTGTTGTAAACTTGTAACATAAACTGATATGCTCAAGTATAGGTATTATGTAAAATATGCCAAATACTGAATCTCATCTATATCACAATATTTTCCTTAAATAAAAAAAAACAAGTATACCATGGCATGAAACAGAAAATACAGAAAGATTCTTAAGTTTGCAGCCAATTGCGGTCATATTCTGACCGCATGAATTGCCCTCCCCGCACCGCGACCGCATGGCAAAAGTGTGACACGACCGCACCGCCCCGCCAAGGTCTCTACCTGACCGCGACCGCCCCGCACCGCATGCGGTCAAGGAAATTGTGACCGCACCAACCCGCGGGCTGTGGTCCTCGCGGGCGACCGCGTTGCGGTCTGACCGCGCAGGGCTCTAATTGACATTGAATACAAAAATGGATATTCTGAACATTTTAGCATCAATTCCAATTTGAATTGGAAAGATATTCTATCGATTTGTAAGTCAGTCCCATTTCATTCAGCAACCGGTACATTTAAAGACTGCAAGGGCTGAGGGCTTGGACTTGGCAAGTTGGAGCAAATACAAGGGTGAAGACATCGTCCTCCAGAGAGAAGATAGTGCTATTCTGCACTGGGGGTTGCATATGGATAAGACTGTCAGTGTCCTCACCACTTTTGGTTTTGCTGTCTATAATAGAAGTAGAAATTGAAATCTTAATGGCTGCGAGTCAATGGCAGTGAAATCTTGCAATGTAATCATGAATTCCAAAAGGGGCAGGTGGTCACTGAGATGTACAGAAAATGCAGCTAGAGAGCTTGATTTCCAGGAAATGTATCCAAGTTTGAAACTGTTTATTAAAGAAAAGCTCTCAACTGAGAAAGAGGTGATTGAAATGATCAAATTCCACATTGGGAATCCATCAAAATAATAATACCATTGTGAAGATGATGATCCATCTAACTCTCAGGACTATTCTATCTGAATGTGCACCAGACCATCTTTCCTCAACAACAGCTTGCAAATATAGACATGCCATTGCTGAGAAACTGCTGTGGTAAAGCCATGTTCAGCCACAAGTGGGCAATGCCATTTGGCATATGTGCAAGAAATTGATTATAACGATAACGATGTGCCTGATCCGTAATTATACATTTATGAAGACACTATGGAATTCAATGAAAGGGAGATGGAAACAAAAGCTGCTGGTCCCATAATTACACATGCTACTGATTCTGCAACCACATTACCAAAACCAGAAAATATGTTGGACTGCATATTGACAAGGATGAATTTCTCCCCTCAGCTGTGTCACCATAAACTACAGGTATTGTATTTCTTGTTGCGGCATTAGGATTAAGACTTCACATTACTTCCCAGAGTTGCTCAAACCAGTTTTCATAGTATAACAACAGAGATGGTACCTAGAAGGTAAAAGGATACATGGACCATACCAAATATGACCATTCCGCACATTTTGAGTGTATTTGCAGCTCTCTATGAGGAATGGCTGTTGAGATACAGCCCAAAAATCCCGAAAATTGCCACTTTTTGAGGTAAAGTCAAAAGTAGGGGTTGAACCAGCGTAAGGACATCTTCAATTGACCTGAGATTCACAGGAAGTCTTCTGGACTACATCCACAACTTTTGGAAGGGTGGTCTCTCATCGGTTAACTTTGTCGCAATTTGGTACAGCCTAGAATAGAGTCATTAGAAAAAGCCTAATTGGTTATTTGAAAACAATGACTACCACTGCTTAAAATGCATAAAAACATAGGTTGTTGGTATTCATTTGAAGCTCTTGATCAAGGCTTTCTAGAGAAATCATTATCTTTGATGCATCTCTAATATTGACCGAGTTACGGAGAACCGCGGATTATTTTAATGATCGAAGAGCATAAATATTGAGTAATTTCCAATTGCAATCAGCCACCCCTAGACCTTAATGGATTTCAATGAAATTTTGGGGTTTTCTTCAGGGCACCAAACCTCACCCCCAAAAAAAGTCAGAGGTGATCCAACCATGTAAGGGGGTTAGATGCACCCTACTACAGCACCACATGCTAATGTAATAAATTATTTACACATGTGACATTGCTTCACAATGTCGTTCCCCAGTAACCAAAAAAAAGCTGTATATATATGTCACAGTGGCGTAATTTTACTGAAATAAAGGAGTCAATCTTTTTTACATTCTCAAATTCCGAACTTTTTTATGGCATGGTAGCCTGCCGAAGCAGAAAGGTGGGAGACCTGTCTCTTAGAACAGCGCCCTACCAAATTGAACCCAAGGGCCATTACCACAACAGTGAAAACACATTGCATATTATGTCCCCCGGGATCAAAAATGTGGGGGGGACATGTCCCCCCGGTCCCCCCACCTAATTACGCCCATGGTTGTGCAAAAATTTGCAGTCATTAATATACTGGCCAATATTTATGAGGCCATCGAAAATGGATCAGTGCCTCCAGACCATAGATCTGGCACTTACAAATAATGGGAAATCCCTGCACGGAAAGGCATCTCTTAATTTAGTATTTCTTGGGCGATAACCACTTTGCAGTGACTGTCGGGTCAAAAGATGAAGTGCTGTAACTCCAAACTCAATATTAGGCCTATGTCCCTGGTGCTAAGTAAGTTAATCAGTATAGTGGCGTTCCACTATACCAATCATAATAATGGGCCATTGATGCAGTGGCGTAACCAGGTTTTTTCCAGATCGGGGGGCGAGAGGGGGGCAAGCGGTCTTTGAGGGGGGGGGGCAATTCGCGCCAAGTCGTGCGAGCAAGAAACTTTTTAAATCTATATGCTTAAAGGTATTCTAGAAGAAATGCTATAATGGAAGCAGTAAATGTGATTACATAGCAGAATGATACAGAAAACATAGAAATAAAATGCAGTAAAGCATCTGTATGTATAGCGTTGGAAAATAAATTAAGAATTGCCAAATATTATCAATCCTCACAGGGGGGCAAGAGGGGGGCAAGGATGGCTACAGGGGGGACAGTTGCCCCCCCTGCCCCCCCCCCTCTGGTTACGCCACTGCATTGATGTGACAAAGACCTATAGATAAAGTTCTCTGCTTCTTTCATGTCATCAGGCAATCCTATGACTATTAAACATCAAGACGTTTGCTTTTTCCAAATTCATTAGCTTTGATTTCAGTTGTTCACCTTCTCTTAAATCATTTTTTCTAGGCTGACAATTTTCTCTTCCTACTGCTTTAGTAATTCTCTTTGCCTTTCAAATACATTCCGGATGATATTTATTTCTTGTTGCAGGTCACTCAATACAGGCTTTAGTAATGCATGATGAATATTGCTAACTTTGAAAGCAATGCAAGATTTTACTTTCAATTTTCTTTGAAAGAGCGTCTTCTTGGTAGCTATGGGTTACCATGGCTGGTTCTGCTGAGTTTTACCTTCAGCAAACGAAGGTCGAAGAAGGTATTGTAATAACTTTGATCAGATGTTGTCCGTCCGCCAGGCGGTCGATCGGTCGGGAAGTCGGGCGGCGGGCAGATAGATCATTTGAGGGCCAGAACTCAGCCGCTATTGAACATATATGGATAAAATTTGGTACACATATAACCTATATAGTGTAGTTGTGCCTTTTGATAGTCTGATCGAGAAATATGATATCTTAAAATATTAAGAGTGAGTGAGTGAGTTTGTGTTTTACGTCTCATCAGCACTAGAATGGGCTATTTAGAGACATACTTGGTTAGTATTAAGTGTGTTTATAGTTCTGTTACATCGCTACGTAGTTATTTCTCTTTTTGTGTTGTGGATTCTGCTTTCCGCTGTTTTCTCACACATTTCTTAGCAACCGACAAATGGTCATGCATGCAGGACCAATAAAATGAGGATTCCATAGAACTCGTCAGTGAAGGTGTACTGGGTGACTAAACTGTGTATTTCGTTTTTGGTGGTATGTTTATCTTCTTGCCAGGAGTGCAGCTCTTGTTTTGTTCGTTCAATCAGCTTCCTCGACACTTGCCAAAGCCTGACATTTGAAGAAGTTCCACCGCTGATTCAAGGTAATCGTTTATAATAGGCGGTCTGAATGTCTGAATGTTATTAGGAGCTAGTTGACGGGATATCAGACACACTGAAAAAAAGGATTGTTTGATATCAGACAATGATTGTCTAATATGTTTCTGATCAAGCAGGTGTCTTATCCAGACAATTGAATTGTTCAAAATGTTGAAGAATTTGTTTATTTCATTCAATTGATTGTCTGGTTTAGACATGTGTAATATTGGGATAGGTGGGAATCGTTTCAGAAATTAAGGGGAAAGTGTGATGTGACATGTGACATCAATGTCACGTCATGCCATCCCATAATACCACAGTCGCTTCAGCATTGCATGGGCGATAATTATAGATCAATACTTATTAGTTGTTAGCTTAACAGTGCAACGTTGGAGCTCCTGTGCATAATACAAATTATATAATTATATAGATTACAGCTAACACTGAAATGGTGATCTGACAAGAAAGGACAAAAATAAGACAATGGATGACAAGAATAGCTCCTGAGTCCTGACTAGGTCTGTCCCATGAGATCTGTGCGAAAACGGAGGGGTTGTAACCATTGTTCTATACTGGGGCAACTGAAAGACCCTGAACATCTCTTAACTAATAGGGTATGTAGCAGACTCACAGCCTTACCATCACCCATCCATCGTACGGCGTTCGCCACGCTCGAAAATACACCCTAAGGAGGTCTGAGCGTTAAAGGAAAAACAAACAAACTAACTAACAAAGACAGAGAATTATCTGATAGAAATGACAGGAAAAGCCATAAGACTAAAACAGAGCAGAAAAGCAACAATCAGACAAGCAAATATCAGACAAGCAATAATCACTGGAGGGTCAAAAAGAATAATGCGGCATGCAGAGTGAACGTTGATACCTTAAAATATTGTCATGGATACTTCATGCAAAGCTTGTGATATTATTTTTCCTTTTTAAGATAGCTTCTTCCATGGTATTTCTGCTTATTTTCTGCTCTTGTTTGACCTCTTTCACTGTACTGGCACACCACCAGTGCCCTCTAGCATGTAATGTGATAAGTTGGTGATCTCATTGGTCATATTACTTTCCATTTCAGGAAGACACATATACTCATCAGGTGTGAGATATATCTTCTCGAAGTCAAGTTGCAGACCAAGTTCGGCATGTCATGTTTCAGTCCAGCTGTGCCAACAAATGTTCTCATAAGAGACCGGCTTAACATTTCCACACATTTAAAACAAAATCCATGTGAAAATGATGTCATGATTAAACAGGTCATTGCTTACTTATTTTAATAAATAATAAGTAGGCCTAAATGCCAAAGCATGAAGACAGCACTGCCTGGAAAAAAAAGATACATTTTGAAGACGTTAAATTGTAACGATAAAGTTTCTCAAAATTAAGATGAAAGAAATAATGTAGATAAGAAAGGTTTTTTTTAAAATTTTGAAAAAAGTTTCGAAAATAATGTTATGGGGAATAAAATTGAGGGGGAATAAAAAGTTGGAAAAAAGTTATAAAGGGGGGGGGGAATTGTTCATTTTTTGCCAAATGAGATGTATTTTCGTCAGTAATATATCACTTTTCAGGTTTCCTCTTGCATACTTTTTATGTTTTCGGTAACAAATAAGTCTTCAATTTGGCTTCCATTGAGGCCAAAAGAGTTTACTGCCGGAGAAAACCACATATATCTTAGCACATGTCATGTTCTATGGAAAAATGGTTTGTCCGTAATTACCCACACAGTAGTTAACCAAGGTCCAATAATAACTTCCAAGTAAACGAAACCAATTTAGATAGCCTGGGATAGAAGTTCAGAAAACGGCAGAATTTGTTAAACAGCTTCATCATGCACGATCACCTCAGCTCACCTCAGGCCCTTACGGAAACAATGTCTTTTTGACGTTATTACTTTACTATTAATAGTACAATAAGTACATGCATTATTATAATAACTGCAAAGAATTGCAGACGTAAAACCCAATGGGCTTGTTAGCCTGCAGATAGTGCGCACACAATAAAGATGGGATGACTTTTGGTTTGGTAGAGGTTGTGTGGCTTTTCTGAATTGTGTAGGTTTTCAGAATAATATTACAATATAGATTTACCCATGATTTGGGGCTGGACTATAATGGGGAATAATTAACCCCCCCCCCCCTCCTGCATTGGCACCTGGCCCCGTGTTGCATTCTGAGCATTTGAAATAGCATATAATAATTGTAATATAAGTAAAGAAGAGTGGTGGTAGAGGAATTGAAGTTGATTGTATTTGCTAACCTTTTGACATGAAATGCTATGAGGTATGGGATATTGAGGAAGAAAGACGGGAAATGACATGCCCGTAAGGAAAGGAAAAGGCAGTAGGTGAGAGTGAAGTGTGTATATATTTTTGAAGGCAGACGGTGGCGCCAGTCCTAAACGTGAGCAATAGCGGAACTACGATGGAGATTCGTGCGCCCCTGGTGGGGAAAAACAGTAGAGGCAGAAAACGTAAATAAGGGAGCTGTTTCACTGTTATTTGCTGTTAGCAGAAGTACAGGATAGATCAATAAGGATAGGTGGACAGTTTAGGTGAGGGGCGTTGCTCGGGGAGGAGTTTAAAGCCGTTGCAGGTGTGAGCATGTCACCCAGGATTTTTACCCAGGATTTTTGCATCTTATACCCGGCAGGGATTAGTAGAATTACTGAGGCATGTCACGTGATGATGAGGAGCACTAAACAGACTTTACACGGCCTCTGTTTTTCCGATGCCACTCTGTGTCAGAGGGACTTAAACTTTTGAAATTTGCTGAAAGTGTGTTGACATGAGTTGAAAACATAATTTGTCATAGGCATTCAATTTGATTTTTTCAAACAACACATTCTCACAGGGAGCAAAAGTGGCAGCACAGTACATGCAAAATGTGGCCGTGCTCTTGTGTGAGGGTTCCACAAAAAGAAAAATTACTTTTTAACATTTTAACAAAGTGTCATCCACTTCTTGCTTAATAAATAAATGGTATTATACCATACCTATGAGCCATCAGTCAATCAGAAGCCCTGTCTACAAGTTGACTGCTATTTGCTGCCACCTAGGGTGCAAAATTCGTGAGTTCCTGTGAGCGGTCAACAGAATTTCATTGTCTGGAAGAAACCAGGACAGTGTCTGGAAGAAACCAGGACAGTTCCATCATTTAGTGATGGTCTAGTTTATTTTCAAAAACTCTGTAAGTGTCTAATCTGACTTTGGTTGGCTTCAATTTTAAGCAGACAGCTTGTAAATACCAAAATAAGTTATTCTCTGTAAGTGATCTGTTCTGGTACCGCCTTGTCGTTTCCTGTGTCAACGGTTGTCATTCCTTTTCGTCAATTTCTTTCTTTCGTTCTGCTTCCTTGTCTGGTGAATGGTCTTCCCTTGCTATCTCTTGACTCTCGGCTGTTTCTTCCTCCTGTGGATTCTCTGGACCCTCTTTTTTTCTGCTTCCTGTGGAACCTCCGCAACCTGTTCCTTTTCTGCCTCTTCATCTTCTGCTTCCATGGATTAATTTTCGGGTGTTATGCTTCCGTCATCATCTGAGTCTTCATTGTCCTCATTTGTGTCTGTTTTAGTTGTGTGTTATTCGTCCATTGCTACCTCATGAGGAGCTGTGGCTCCAGCTGGTGGGTGTGGTTGTTCAAGGTCTGCCTGGGAAGTAGGCCGTTGTGTGGTGGTTGTCGTCTGTGGAGTGGATTTTTCAGGTTTTCTTCCGGAGTGTCTGTTCGTGTCTTCAGTGTTCTTTGTGTGCTGTTGGTGTGATCTGTTGATCTTGTTTTCTTGGAGTTGTAGCCTTTGTCTTGGTGTTGCATGACGTTGAGGTTGTGGATAAAATGTGACTGATGCAAATAATGAATTTCTGGTCTAAACAATGAAAACATCAAAAAAGCACCACTTCATAACTTAATCATAAGCAATTAAGTATCAAGCTGACAACAAATTGTGCTCACCTTCATCTTCCTTTCTTTTGAATCGACCACCCTTAAATTGAAATACCAGAAAACGCACGACATATATTATACATAAAGTCATGACTCACAGAGTGCATAATTCGAAGTGAAATGATGCTCTTCTCAACTGCAACATTAGGAAAGACTGTAAAAGATAAGCTTTATGGCTCTTTTATTTCAAGGATGAAAACTTCACACAAATTTGACATCATAAAAACAATATAAACCCTTAGCATGAACATCAAAATGTAAGGTTGAATTCAAAGCTCTGTTGAAGTGTGAAAAATACGGAATTTATAATTTAAAGGCGAATACAGTTCCATCTCCAAGAGAGAGCAAGTTGCTTCTCACTCTTGGGTCGTTGAAGATCTTGTCATTAAGTTGCTTGAGAGCTAATGTATCGGGAGTATTCGCGTCCGGGTCTGCCACTTTGCCTCCCTCTCAACATCTGTCAAAATGAGAAAACAAGAAACAAGATCATGTGAACCAAAGATATGTAGGCCTTTATTACAGATTTGACATTTTGATGGTTTTACTTAGTTCTATAAGGAAAATACATTAGGCTGTTATCTGGCATGTCCATTCCAACAATTTGCCTTTTTTCAGCATATTTCAAATGTGTCAGAACATTTGACTTATTGATGATAAAAAGAATGCATCTTGCTACTATATATGATCACTGAATGTACTGATGTATTACCACTTATCCATTTTTACGGTAAAAATTACTGGTTTCAAATTTGAAATAAGAATACAGAGAAAGTAAAGCAAATAGTATCAAACAGAAAAGAAGCACTTTAGCAAAGTACATTCTCTGGGTGAAAAGAGGATTATTTAGAAAAGAGAGTCCACGGTCGCACAACTTCACTCACATTATCCAATGCAATGATTCCTCCAGATCTTACCAGCACTAGGCACTTTTCATAGTAATCATCATACCCAGTTTTATCTGCATCTATGAAAGCAAAGTCAAAGATCCCAGCTTGGCCTTCATCAATAAGTTTCTCTGAAATGAAATGTGACCCACATTTAATCAAAACAAAATATAGCCACATCTCTCAACTTAGTCTAGAAGTCCCACTGATTAATTTGAAGTAGTAACAGGAAAGTTATTCCAAAACGAAGACATAATGTATTCACATAAATTATGTCTTTGTCTCACCTTAAATTTGTGTGAAACCATATAAATATTAGGCATTAGTTTGATCCTGGCTTTTTTCAATGCCATGGTTTGGTCAAATAATAACTTAGAACTTAAAAAAAAATACTGTTATTCAAAAACAATCAAAGACCAGCTTTTGTAATAAAAAAGTAACTATTTGAATTCTAATAATGTTATTTAATTTATTTACAACCAAAATCATGGTTTTAACTTGAAAAAGACACAGATATATAGAAGTTCATTCCAAGAAACATGAAATTGATGTTTTCCTATCATTTTGTCATGGGGAAACAACCATGACGCTGTTAAATAGGAGACACCATTCTAGCTATTGTGGTGGGATTGCAACTATAAAGCAAAATCAAACCTCATCTGTGCAACCAATAAATTCACTGTACTTCCAACCACAACATCAAAAGACAAATTAATCTCTTTTTTTTACCATGGTTTTCATTTTTAAGATTTTTTTTTTTCACAAATATTTCTTAAAATGGGAGGTAACTTACGCAGCGTTTCTCCAGCAGGAGCAATGCGAATATCAATTATGTGTTCTACCCCAGCCTCTTTCCAGAACGGCCTTCCTATTTCTATGTTTTTGTCAGAAATATCCAGACCAATAACCGTACCGTCAGGGGGTAGTGCAAGTGCCATAGATAATGAACTATAGCCTGTGAAAACACCTGCAATATAAGGAATGTTTCTTCACTGTAAAAAAAGTATAATGATAAAATAATACATTTCAGGCTAACATAAAAGAAACATATATATATATATATACACGGAGCAAAAAAAGAAATGTCCTCCTAAGTCAACAGGATTACAAAAGTCCAAATTATGCTTTTTAAGTTTCAAAAACTAATGGAAGTATAGAGATACATTACTGCAACAACATGAATGACTTTCATTAATATGGACTTCACAGTAATTTCACAGTAACAGTAAAAGTCAACAAGGGGTGCATTTGAAAAATCACAACATGTCAATGCTGAGTGCGGCCACCCTTTGCATGCACTACAGCTTGACAGTTGCTGCATGTAGACTTCACCAGCTGCTTCAGAACTTCCATGGAGCATGTTGGCTCATTATTTCACCAGAGCATCCATCATTTCTTGGACATTTCAAGGAGGGGGGATCTCTGTGCCTGGCTTTTCTGTCAAGGGTATCCGAGACATGTGCGGGGTTTATGTTTGGACTTATGGCTGGTGATGGCACAATATCCATCCCATTGGTCTGAAGTAAGCCCTGAGTGAGTTAGTGCTGCAGACTGGACCCAACTGACCACCTCCAGTCCAGAATCAGGGGTAAGTTGGACCAGTCCAGGGGGATAGTGGTCCGGTATACTGTTACCTGTTGGTTTCCGATTCATGCACAGTTTTCACCAAATGTCATCAGAAAAGGTGTAAAAAATGAAAAACTTTCTTTTTTCTTCTTCTTTTTTTGCATTTTTACCACTTTTAATTGACCCTGTCTGTACCGGTACAGACAACCTATGGGCCCTTTTTTTTTAACAGGGGGTTGGTCCGGTACTGAAGGGGTAGTGGTACTGGTCCTAAGCAATCCGGTTTGCAATCAAAAGTGAGCCCTGCATTGCCGCTGCAACTTGCTCACTGGTCATGCAACTTGCAGCACACTTATGGCTCATTCTTGATGCTCAGATGGCAGTCTTGGCATGGTGTTTCTTCAATAAATTGGGATGCTCTGATCATTTAAGCTTGTTTTTCTTCCTTCAGAGCATTGAAAGAAACAGGCCTCATGTTTTCAGATTTTTCATACAATTTTTTTGGTCTCCATAGACCAAATTAGTGCTTGAGACATTTTGACCACTGCTTATGTTCCACTTGAATGATTTTATCCAAAAAATTGTTTTACTGACTCTCTGGACAAATTCTGATGTCAGCTTTACAGTGGTAATCCTTATATGCCAGAAGTTAACAGTATGTTGAAAATAGGACTCAGTGTATATTATACAATTATTATTGACTTTGGTTGAGGTCAGTATCAGGTTTTACGGACCAGGCGGTGATATTCACCGAGGCCAAGGTGAATATCACTAGGTCAGGTCTGTAAAACCTGATCCTGACCGAAACTGAAGTCCACAATTGTTTTTTTTCCAAGACCTTTTTTCTGGAATGATTTTAGAAATTTTTTCTTTTTTTTGGATTTTTTTTTTAGGGAGAATTTTTTTTTCTTGGGATTTTTTTTTACTTTGCACATTCATGAAACTCTACCATGGCCATAATAATGGGTAATTCTAGTAAGCTTAAATTAGTCTAATCAGGCCCTTCCCTGCATAGTTTTACAAACCATGGCAAGCAGATGGGCAGATGGCAGGGCAGCAGGCAAATAGAGATATTTGAAGGCCACGACTCGACCACTATTGCATACCTATATGCAATTTGATAAACACATCAATTTTATGGTGTAATTGTAATCTTCTAAAGGTGTTATTCGCTGAAGGTTTGCTGCTGCACAGCCTATATTTTTTTGTGAATAACTACAACAAACAACTTTTGTCCAAGCTGAGTGTTGCACCTTACCACAAGAGTCTGTTTCAATGTTTCCCAAACAAGGCACTAGTTACCAAAATTTCAAATCCTGTTTTAAATTTGTTGTCAGTCACAAGGCCTCATGACAGGATACACCCCCCCCCCCCCAATCCCTTTTTATTATTCCTTCAATATCAGTTAATGAAGTGATGCAACTAAATCTGTG
This sequence comes from Platynereis dumerilii, assembly GCA_026936325.1. Lineage (NCBI taxonomy): Eukaryota > Metazoa > Annelida > Polychaeta > Phyllodocida > Nereididae > Platynereis > Platynereis dumerilii. The sequence goes on along the minus strand of JAPTHN010000023.1, from coordinate 4,001,744 downwards.
ACATTACAGTCTTGCGATAAAGCAAAATACAAACTGGAAAAGCACACTTACTGCCATGAAAACGATAATCTGAAGCTGACAGATATACTTGTAACTGTGATTGATTTCATTAAGATAATTTTCCAGTCAATACATACAGAAGTTGAACAAGAAGTATTCAGTGAAAAAGAATTACGCACAGAAGTCTTGGATGAGACTTGTTTCCATGTAGTCCAAACTAGTAAGTCACAAAATGGTGTCCTCATCGAAGTATGACCTGTTAAAAATACCACAAGTTTACCACTCACCCACATCCAGAGCCTTTTTTGCGCCAATAAGTCGCAGTAGATTCTGAATGAAACAAAGTTGGTCTGGGTCTGACATCATCACTCCCCATGGCACATTTCTGGTTGCCTGTAAAATTAAAGATTAAATACATGTTCCTCAAATGCAATGTTTTCTACTGTGTTTGGTATATATAAATTAATTTATTACTTTTGTAACTAGTATGACATAAACATGTTTGCAGCTCAGGAGAGGAGCTATCATTTCTTTTCAATTAAGCAAAATTATATATTTTTCATTACAATGCACATGTTGTGTTACAGTCCTCTTCATATTTATGTGGAATCCAGTGTTCTTTTTATGCTGTTGAACTGTTACGTTAGAGACAACTCTATTCTCTAGCATTGCAATATATGTAAAAGAACTTCGAGCTGTTATGTCATTTTAGACTGGGTTGAATTCCCCAGCTTCTAGCCAATGAGGATCTACCTGAACTATGCATCACAGTTTTAACACAGTGTCAAAGTAAGAATATTATCAGGGGTAGCCCCTGCAACCACATCATCACAGCATGAAAGCCAATGGGCTGACAGTAAACTATTCATCACAGTTCAAACATTGATATATTGAAGGTAGCTTTACATTTGTGATCCCTATGATCTATCACTGGCAATCACCAGTCTAATCAAAATGTACATAAATCATCAGAGGAAAACCTTACCACAATATTTCCATGACCAGCTGAACCTGGTATCCGATATTCATAGCCACCTTTCAACAAAGTAATGAACACATCCCTAATGTCAAACTCCAGATTCAGAGCCAACATTTTAGTCAGAAAATATTTAGAGCAAGGAACAAAATGCCAATCTCCTAAAGACGTTCCACAAACATTTCTACAAAATCCTCTGTCAAAGCATTAAAAAGATATGTTTCACTATATCCCATATCATGTCGAAGAATAAACTATTATATCTGTAACAGACATTGAAAGTGATGTTCACTCCATTCTTGACATCGTATCATCTACAACTCAATCCATCTCATACTCATCAATCATTTTTTATGTTCACCTGCATAGATTTACCTACTTCATTGATCTTTTTTTTCCAATATTTCATTATCATTACTTTTCATTTTTACATCTATTTTATTTCATTCTAATTTACTTTTTTTTTTCTTTTCAAATACTTAAATATCTTACTTTGCTTTACTATTGCTACACTGTCTACAAGTGTACCGCTGTTACATTGCCACTTCTTTTTCCAGCCTTGGCAGATCAGAACATGTGCCACATCATTTCAGTCTGAGGAACTCACACAATTTTGTCTGGAAGAAACCGGGGCTGTTTCTGAGAGTGCTGATGCCCTTGTCTACTTCCTTAGAGAATGTGATTACCGAGCCTGACTATGGTATACATCAATGTTGAATAGAAATTTTGTGGATGTGCAATGAAATTGGAACTATTTCCTGGGACAGCAGTGCTGTAGCATACAAACTCAACTTTTGTGTCAGGTGGCAGCAGCATGCAGTTCTCACTTTCACCAGACTGATTGCTACATATATATAAAATGCATGTCACTTCTTTCTTCCTTTGAACGATCATGCCAAGTTAAATATCTGGGAATGATTCTAGATGAAAAACTGATTCTAGATGAAAAACTGACCTGGAAAGAGCACATTTCTGACCTTGAGACTAAATTGATAAAATTAATAAGGTCTTTTACAATCATCAAAAATTGGTTACCAGAAAGAGAAAAACTAAAACTGTACTATGCCTATTTCCACTCTAAAGTAAAATATGGGATACAGTTATATGGAACTGCCAACAAGGCTTCATTGAATAAAATCCAGGTACTTCAGAACAGAATAATAAAAATCTTATTCGGGCTTGACTTTTACACCCCCACTAATTTTATATTGAAAAAATATCATTTAACCACAATAAAGGACTTATGCAATATTTCAACTGCTCAATTTATCCATAAACATCAATCAAAGTTACTCCCGAAAGTGTTTAGAAATTATTTCCATCCAGTATCTCACACAGTTGGAAGAATGACAAGACAATCTAACACACTTAGTACAAATAGACTAAATACAGAACAAGCCAAGAAAATGACCCAGTATGCAGGTGCAACATTATGGAATGAAATAAATAAAAACTTAAGTCAAGATCTTTCAAAACTTTCTGTTTCTATATTTAAAAGAACAATAAAAACTTACTACATCTGCAAATATTAACTGATACATCAAAAATATTGCTGTCGGACAATGGTTGTAATCTCAAATTTTAAATTTGCCAAATTCCAATTAATTATAATACTACCATATTAATATTTCTACATAACTCTGTACAGGGCTCCAGCCCGATAAGCAAAATGCTTCTCTGGAGCCCTAAAGCAATATGCTTAAATAAATAAACATAACATACATAACATAACATAACATAACTATGAGGTAATTACGACACGGGCTAACTTGTCCTTGTTATTTTCCGCAAGTATGTAATAATGATCTGATACTTCCAGAACAAATATACATCACATAATCCATGTGTTTACAAAAAAAGTTGTAAATTGGCAAGCTTTTAGATTAATCAAACAACTCTGTGGGATTATAGCAGTTGTCTACTGTGAATGCTGATTAGGAAGCTGGTTTTCCCAGACCCAATTTTCACTCTGACATTGAGCTGAAACTGTGATACTCAGTTCAGGGGGATTCACATTGGATAGAAGCCAGGGAACCTAACCCAGTTTAAAATGACATCACAGCTTATAGTAAATTTACATTGCAATGCTAGAATAGAGTCATTTCTGGCATCACAGTTCAACAGCGCAGAAAAAAGTTGAGATTCAAGGTAAATATGACGAGGGCACGAGCGGAAGTACCAGTCATTGATAGACATAGTATATCAGGGCTTGTTAATCGATTTAATCCATCCATATACTAGCATATGACAAGTCCAAGAAATGCCCTGGACATGTGTGTTTTTTAAATATTTGTCACAGATTCTATCAAATTTGACAGTTGACTATGAAAAACATTTTCTAAAAATTCACAGTTATTGTTGGGTGTTGTTAGTTCTATAAGTTGCAGATTCTTATGTATTTTTATCTCATGTCTAACTGCTAAAAGCACACATAGTAACAAACAATGTATAACAGTTTGTGATCACTGCTATTGTTGTATTCTAACTGGAATTTGTAATGTTACTTTGGAATAGGTTCCCACCAGTTTCGTATTTCTTCAAAATATGCTAACACTATAACGAAAAAATACTTTGCGTGCCAGAACATTATCAAAATAAGTGAGAACATTATTAAAATAAGTAAGATGTACAAGGTCAACTATTGCATTTGCACCATTTCTGTGTGTTATTTGCAAAATGGCTCTGCTCCTGCAATCTCCAAATGCTAATTGCATACGCTTGTATTGTCTATATGGTTTTTCTTGGTATTCATGCGCGTGGACGAGGGCTGTGACATTTCACTTCCCAGTCCAAAATGAACTCAGAAATTCATTATTAAAACCAAAAAGTTGACAAAAATATCAGTGAACGTATTAATCTTATTGCTAAGATTGTGTCACACTTGTTAATTAAAATAATTGAAATATGTTAACTGTGTATGTTAGATCCTGTCCTTTGGAAATGCTTAAGATAAATTATTCCATGCAACAAAGGTCTAATTATCACTTTGCTGCATGGAACAATTTATCTTTTTAAATATATTGTTATAACTGAATTATACTGAAAATATTAGGCCTACAACACCTACATACATGTAAAATAAATCATCTCATGCAATAATTTCTAAAGATGTTCAATTAATTCAGATGACAATGGGTTTGCTTTTCATGTGTGTGTGTGTGTGTTTGTGTTTTACGTCTCATCAGCACCTGATTGGGCTATTTAGAGACATACTTGGTTTGCGGTCATGTTGAGTTAGTCATCTCATCTTGCTTGGTGGCATCGAGATCTTTGAGGTGTCACTTTGACAGGTACATCCGCAATAATTTTCAATTCAAGAAGTTTCCTTGCCTGAGTGGCATTAATGGCTTGAACCAATAAATTACCGTCAGGCTGTCGATCGACTGAGTGTGGTTTTCCAAATTTCTTCAGCATTGTTGTGTAGCTAACAAATGGTGATACATCCTTCAGCCTTCCATCTTTGGACTTGATGTGAAATTTGAGACCAGTGGGGAGTTCTTTTTTGCTGTTGGTGAGTGTCGTTTTACTCTTGTCTTTGTGAGGTAGCAATCCGATTGTTGAGCTTTTTTGTTTTGTTGTCTTGGGTGGTGTCTTGTTATCTGGAGTAACATCTTTTTCCTTTGGTAGGTTGAGGGACTTCTCAGTCCCTTGGGTAACAGAAGAGAAAATTTGACGTTGTTGGATCATCTTCTTCGGTGATTCAGGGGAGTTCACAGGTTCTTCCTTGCTTGGCCGGTCTGGTGGTCGAGGCGGTGAAGGTGTTTTCATTAAGACATCTGTGAAGAGGTTCCTGTCCAGATGAATCTTTCTCTGTGGTGATGAATGAAGAGCTGGTCTTGGGTAATCTGTTTCTAGGCAAGGTTTGTCCGGGTCCTGTCCTACAAGGCGTTTGGCTTCGGGAAAGGATTGTTGTCTTTCAGTTCGTAGTTGTAGAATTTCTTTTTCCTTCTTGAAGACTTTGCAATTGTGGCTAAAGGCAGGATGGTTCCCTGAACAGTTGACACAATGTGAGAGTTTAGAGCAAGGTTTTTCATGTGTGTGTGCATGACCATGGTCACCACAATTGGCACAAATTGTTGGCCTGATGCATGTACGACTGAAATGGCCATACATTTGGCAGTTGAAACAGCGTTTTGGATGAGGAAAGTATGGTGAGACTCTGCACTATTCAAAGGCTACAGGTACTTTCTTTGGTAATCTTTCGGCTTTGAATGTTAGCAACAGTAACTCATAACCATTCTTGTGAGCAAGACGTTTGAATTTTGCGATGCCGTGTTTGTGAAACCAATTTGTAAGTTCATTGTCTGAGCAGGTCTTACTTTCTTTGGAGAAAATAATGCCTTTGCCTGATCTTTGAAAAGGTTCAATGCCGACTTTGGTATTGGCTATCTCATGGGTGCCGGTCAATTTGTCTTGTTGGTCCGAGGTCGCAGGTTTAAGAAGGAATGTGCCATTGGTTTGGCGTCTCAGGCTATCTGCAATTGTCGTGTCGCAAAGGTCTGCAATTTTTTCGTAGATAGCAACAGATGATAGGTCTTCCAGTGATTGTGTGACACCTTTTATAACAAGCAAATTTTCAGTCTTTGACAGATGTGGGGGGCGGTCAGGGTCAGTCAAGTCATCCGGAGATGACCTTGTCCATTGAGATCTTGGTAGTGCAGTCGCAAATTTTTCGATCTCAGCCTGGTTTCCCGCTGAGGGACGCGCACCTTGGTAACCCGGTTGACGTACGATCCGGTTTGGAATCATGGTAAATGACATGTTCATTGATATTCCCCTGTAAGGTAGGGGACACACCGTGCATGCGCACTGTCTCATGTTGGCCACTAAGGATAGAGGTCTTCACCTTAGTGTTACCACCCACCGCCACGAGGAGGCCCGAGACCTGCGGGGGCGGTTTGCTTTTCGTAAAAAGGGATGAGAGATTCTTTTCAGAATTCATGCAAAGTCATTCAATGACTAGGCAATACCAGCAGCACATCATGCATGACGAAAAAGTTCAGAAGCTGGGTTATAAACGGCATGTTCTGATATTGACAGAAAATAACCATTTTGATAGTACTGACAGAATAATGGGTTGGGGGGGGGGTGAGAGATTTCTTCTGCTCTTCAAAAATGTACACAGTTTTAGAAGCAAAACAAGCAGTTAGAATGTGCACCAACTTGGATCATATACTAAAGAATTCATATTTCATTTTGGTATTCACATTGAATCAGTATTGATAGAGTTTTCTATAAAGTAGGTGAAATTACATATAGGCCCATGTAATATAGTATAGTGGGTTTGGTATAATAGGTTGCTCCTAAGCACATGGCTTGGGGGCCGGCCCTTTAGCTCAACTGGTTTTATTTGATAGATGACCTTTAAGGGGAATGTAGGGGAAGAGGGGGTGAAAAGTCACAGGGGTAAAAAGTCACAGGCCTTTTTGACCAACTTGCAGTGACCTAATTCTTAAGCTTAAATCATAATTTGGAACACTTTTATGAGAAGAAGGTCTGCAGGGAATATGAAAATTATACTCATTGTGCAAAGTGGGTTTTTACCCACCTCATGCATTTTTGGTGTCCCAAACAGGTTTTATTGATTCTGAAGTTTCTCTATTAATGTCTGGTCACTGTGACATAGGAAGTTGTGCTAGTGTTTCAAGGTCTTTTGGATAATTGTCTTTCATGCAGTAAACCCATTTTTGGCCATTTGGTCACCAAGTTGCCATGATCATGTGTTGAATTTAAAAAACAGCTGAGGGGTGAAATGTCACACTGTGACATTTCACCCCAGCACTGTGATATTTTACCATAGGGTACCGGGAAGTCAGCATTCTGTGCTAAGGAAAGTAAAATATTCCACACTAGAAGCTTTTAGCTTACAATCTTATCATCATCCATCATCAATAATACTGATGAGAGAGCATTGCAGCAAAATTTCATTTCGCAAACTTTGGGCAATTTCTGACGCCGGCTTTGCTGATGGTGCATTGTCATTGCATGACGATAGCTTTGGAAGGCTCACTATAAATTTCATGCACAAGGATGACTATCAAGTCTAGGTCTGCATATTACCTCATATAGTGTTGTATGTTCACAACAATTGCATGTGACTTGTTACCCCATTGTTGTGACTTCTTGACCCTGACATGGGGTAAAAAGTCACATCGAACTTTGCCTTAAATAATTGTGAACTGACTAAAGCCTATTTACAGCACAGCAGCTATCATGTGATACAACTATAGTCAACTAAATACTGCATAATTGTGCCAAAGGTCATTCAGATCTAACAAACACCTGCTCTGTTCTGGGGCTTTTTCTGAATTTTGTGACTTCTGACCCCCGCCTCCCCTATTATAATAATAATGACATACTTAATAATTAATATTTCATTGTAATATTTCATATTTCATAATACTAATGTTGATATAGAATGGCTATAGACAAGGAGAAATTGCATTCATGTCTCTTTGATATATAATCTGTCAATGAAATATATTATCATTATTATACAAAATATGATGCCAATAATTTCATATTACTCACAGCTTGTAATCCTTTCTGTTCTGGAGTAAGTTTGGCAGAATGGTCGAGGATGTACTTATCAACAGGGTTGTCACTCACTCTCTTTTTGACTGGATTTGAAACAGCACTCTTTGTCTTCTCAAGTTAAGGGCTCCTCCAAAAGCTTTGTGCAGTGCAGATTTATGCAAAGTTCTAAATGCTGGTACAGAGACCTACTTCTCCGTTCTTTAAAAAAAAAAACCTCACTTAGGGTCTTGGCATGAAATCATTGGATGCTCTTCAATGCAGCTTTCCTCGCATGACTGCTTTGGTGAAGTGAAATAGGATCGTGCAAAGTCCAAATGTAGCAATGTTGTTGCAGCATATAGACCTTGTAAGTCAAATTCCATGTGTACCTACACTGATCTTCAGGATGCAAACATATGTTCCAACTGCTGCAGCCTGACAGGCAATCGATGACTCAGATGATCACTACTGATGGACGAGTGATGGTTTGCATAACATACTTGCTGAGTCATTCAGTCAGTTCTTGCACAGGAAATGTATACGTGCACAATCTAGATGTATATTATAATAATGCAAAGCACACATCGATCATAGTAATAGTACCAGTTAGTATAATGATTAAGTGGATTTTTAAAAAGTATCACATTCTTAGGGGATTCACAGAACTCGCTCGATCAAATTTATTTTTAAAATATAAAAAAAATTAGGCCTATCCTTGTACATAACCAAAAACTCAATTTATAACTTTTAAGCAGTCATCAGGCCAAACATGCTGTTACCATGGCAACCAAACGAGTCGGTGAATTTTTTTTTTTTTTCATTTTTGGAATGTATGGGTCCCAGGGGATTCACAGAACTCGCTCGATCAAATTTATTTTTAAAATATAAAAAAAATTAGGCCTATCCTACAGAGAGCATACCGTAAAGCAGACGACAGTATTTCTAAATGAAATGCTCTTCTCAAACTTAATCATAGGAAAGACAGTAAAAGAAAAGCTCTTTTATTTCAAGGATGTTATTCACACATATTTGACAACACAAAATATAAACCCTTCGCATGTACATAAAAATGTAAGGTGGACTTCACAGCTCATTTAAAGTATGGAAAAAGCGGAATTCATAGTTTGAAGGCAAAGACTGTTCCATCTCCAAGAGAGAGCAAGTTGCTTCTCACTCTTGGGTCATTGAAGATCTTGTCATTGAGTTTCTTGAGAGCTAATGTATCAGGAGTATTCGCATCCGGGTCAGCCACTTTGCCTCCCCACAACATCTGTAAAAATTAGCAAGCAAGACACAAAATTATGCGAACCAAACATTTGCAGGCCTTCAATAATAAATAGGCCTACGCTTAAACCAAACATACCTAAGACTGTTTTATCAGACATGTCCATTATAATAATATCTTTTTCAGGAAATTTCAAATGTGTCAGAACGTTTGACTGAATTGATGATGATCAGATTGCATCCGCTACCATTTGATCACTGATACCTATTGGCACTTACACCATGATTATAGTAAAAAAGACTGATTCACAATATAAACTGGAAATAAGAACACAGAAAAAGTAAAAAAAATAGTGTTATTTAGAAAAACGAGTCCACGGTCGCACAACTTCACTCACATTATCCAGTGTAATGATTCCTCCAGATCTTACCAGCACCAGGCACTTTTCATAGTAATCATCATACCCAGTTTTATCTGCATCTATGAAAGCAAAGTCAAAGGTTCCAGCTTGGCCTTCATCAATAAGTTTCTCTGAAACACAATGTCATCCTCATTTAATCAAAACAAAGTTAGCAAATTCTCTCAATTCCAGATCTATTAGTCACATTGATAAATATGAAGTAGTATAACCTGAAAGTGTCAACAAGTTACACAAATACCAACATATTATAATAAAAAATGTATCTATTTGAATGCCAATGCATATAAAATATTTGTTGATTTAAAACAAAAATATAGACACATATAAATGGTTTGAACTTGAAACAGACATATATTTAATCAAGGGTCATTCCCATAAACATGAAACTGATGTTTTCTTATCATTTTGTCACAAAACCAGCTCTTGACTTTGAAATTGATCACAAACAATACACAAATTCATTTTTGACCTTTCACAAACATTGACTTTGCTAGTCCTGCAAAATATGAATAATGACAATCAATGTCAGATATCAGAATAACCATGGTTTTTGAGGCAATATGCAAGAACCATGATACTATTATCAAAAGAGACACAGTTTTACCTTTTGTGATGTGGTTGAACTAAAACAAAATCAAAGCTCACCATGCACCAGTGCATCTTAAGATTCATTATACAATTTCCAACCACAACATCAAAAGACAAATTGATCTCTTGTTGCCATGGTTATCTTCTTTTTTTTTTAATAAAAATTTTTTTTTTCTTAAAAACTGTTAGTTTTACTTACGTAGTGTTTCCCCAGCAGGAGCAATGCGTATATCAATTTTGTGCTCCAAACCAGCCTCCTTCCAGAAGGGCCTTCCAAATTCTATACCTTTGTCAGAAATATCCAGACCAATAACCGTACCATCAGGGGCAGTGCAAGTGCCATTGATAAAGAACTATAGCCTGTGAAAACGCCTGAAACATAAAGAATGTTTTTTCATTGTAAGAGAAAGTGTAACAGTAATTTTATATATCCTGTATTTATGCACTTGGCAGGCTTATTAGGACAGGAGGAGGAGAGGGCAATTAGGCAAAGGATAATTGAAACAGCCATCCAACATAGGCCCAGGTGACCCCGCAAGAGGTGGATTCGAACCCTGGACCCAGCGATTGGCAGCTCAGCAAGCTACCGCAAGACCAACTCTCCGCCCTGAGTGTCATGATAAAATAATAAATTTCAGGCTAACATAAAAGTAACATATTATATATCATCGATTCATGATGATACTGGGAAGAATTATGGCAGATTTCTTTCCCTCTGGGTGTGTGTGTGTGTGTGTTTGGGCTTCACGTCTCATCAGCACCTTGTTGGGCTATTTAGAGACATACTTGGTTTTTACTAAGTGTCTTTATAGTCCTGTTTGATTGGTAGTTAGGTATTCTTTTTTTGTATCATGTTTGTATTAATTGTCTGTATAGTTCTGTTAGATTGCTACTTAGTTATTCCTTTTTTGTGTTATGTTGTCTGTTGTCCGTTGTTTTCTTATCAATTTCATAGCAACAGACAAATGGTCATGTAAGACCAAAATACTGAGGATTCCATAGAACTCGTCAGTGAAGGTGTAGTTGGTGACTAAATTGAATATTTCTCTTTTGGTTGTATGTGTATCTTCATGCCAGCTGCGCAACTTCTGTTTTGTTCGTTCAGTCAGCTTCCGAGACACATTGCCAAAGCCAGACATTTGAAGATGCTTCACTGCCGGTTCTAGCCAGTCTCGTACAAACGTCGGTCGGAATTTTTCAATCTTTTCAGGTGATGGTTCTTCATCTAGGAAGTAGTAAAGATAATCTTTGGTTGTGATTGTTTGGTTGTCATCTTTTTGTGCCCTGTCTTTTCCTTCATCCACAGGTTTTGTTTCCTTTTTGTCCATTCCATCCTGTTCTTGGTTTCCTGGATCATCTTCTTCCTCTTCCTCTTGTCCTTCTTCGTTTTCTTCTTCCTGTGAGTCCCCTTGATCCTCTTCATGTTCTTCCTCTTCCTCTTGTTCTTCTTCCATGGATTCGTTGCTGGGTGTCGTGTCCCCGCCATCATTTGATCCTTCCTGTTCCTCTTCAGTGTCTGCTTCATTTGGATGTTCTTCTTCCATTGCTGTATCTGGAGGAGTTGCGGTGCCAGACGGTGTGTTTGATTCTTCAAGGTCCGCCCGGGGAGTAGACTGGTTTGTGGTGTTTGTTGTCTTTAGAGTGGTTTTTTCATTTGTTCTTCCCGAGTGTCTGCTAGTGTCTTCTGGGTTCTCTGTGTGTTGTTGGTGTGATCTGTTGATGCTGTGTTCTTCGAGTTGTAGTCTTCGTCTTGGTGTCGCACGTTGATGAGGATGTCGATATCCTGCCATGTCCGCATAGCTCGGAATTCCTGAGTGCTGGTCCCTGATCCTTCTCGCCTCCGGGAAAGATATCGCTAGGGTTACCTTCAATATGAGGATTTCTTTTTCCTTAGTCCACTGTCTACAAGTTTTGCTGTAAGAGGGATGATCCTCCTTACAGTTGACACAAAGAGGAGGGGCTGAGCAAGGTTGTTCCTTTGATTGAACGTGGTCCTCCGATCCACAGTGTCCACAAACTTCTTGTCGTCGGCAACACTTGCTCAGATGACCGAAACGTTGACATTTATAGCAGCTTCTTGGATTGGGGATGTAAGGTCGTACCTTACATTGCTCCCATATAACTTTAACGCTCTCTGGAAGAGTCGTGTCTGAAAAAGTCAAGATAAGAAGCTCCCGATTATCCCTCTGTGGGATTCTATGAAAATGAATGACATCAGTAAAAGTTTCAAACCATTCTTGTAAATCGTCGTCCGAGTCTAAATAGCTAAGGGAGGAGAAAACCACTCCCTTGGAAGTATTCAAGGTCCGATGAGGCTCGATTATTGCCTGTGTACCTGCAACATCTTTCAGCCTAAGGAGTTTCCGAGTCTGGTCGTCGTTTCTGGTCTTAAATAGGACGGTTCCATCTCTCTGTAAGGTTGTCTCTGCAGGTTCGCCGACTTCTTGAAGTATGGTCTTGTAGATGGCGAAGGGAGATAGCCTGTTAGTTGGTTTGAACACTATGTACCTGTGTCGGTACTCCGACTTTCGTGTTGTCGTTTGTCGATTTAGCAGTTCTGGGTCGATACAGTCATCCGAGGATGACCGCTGCCGTTTTAGTCGAGACTGTGAATTAGGAAGAGAGTATGCCATAGGAATTTATGATGTTCATCCCCCATGCTCCCCACCCACCAAGGAGCCCAACAAGGGGGACTAATATGGGTAGGGCTGCGCCCAGTACCCTAGTCCAGGGATACATGGGGGATATACTCGTAGAAGGCTTGGTAAGAGATACAGCTGCAATCATATTTAAAACATGGCCAGCATGTAGACTTGGTCAGAACCTTCTTTGATTGACCCATCAGCCATGGCCAAATAGGACCGAAGTCCTAGTGACAACATGACAAGCCGATTTGCCTTTCCCTCTGGGTAGAGGAGGAGGTGTCTCCAAGGAAATAGCCATATCGGAGGTGGTGGCAAGGGGGCCAGCCACCCCCTCCCCAAAAAACTTTGTGAAACGACCAAATTAAGGCAAAAATTGGAGTGGATGATCACAATTTCATAAATATTATTGAAAATCAGTGGTTTCCTAGCAATTTCATTGGACATGATGCAACATTTAGATCAAGAAATTCGGGCAAATGTTCTGCCCACCGCAAGCCTATGTCAAAGACCTACTGCATAACATATCCGCCTTCCAACCCACATGGCAGGGTTCAATCCCAAGCTGGGGCAGACATAAAAGATATAGTATTGATATAAAAATATTTTATGTAGTGTCTCCTCTATAAAAAATTGCATACACACAATTGTTGATTTTTAAAATTATCCAAATGTAAATATTTTGAGACATACACACTACACAGTAACCCCTTTGAAAATTTATAGCAATCTACAATTCTTTAAAAAAAAATAAATTATTGTTTTATTACTGAGTTGTGGGATTAAATGAGCATTGAGAAATCAACCATTCATGAGCTACAGATAACAGATCACAAGAAATAACCTTCAAATAGTTTCATAATGTTCATAAATTCTCTTTATCAACTTCAATGAGTGATCACCAAATTTACGAGTCTCAGATAAAATTTGAGCATAGGTACTTCCTGGAAGTAATTTTGTGTCATCGAGACATTGTGTAATAGGTCCTTCTCCATCCTAGCATTTTGTTGATTACGAATTTTGTAGACTGGGTTTGCAGATGGCAGGTTTTTCTGGGGAAGCCCTTTCAATGACATAAGGCCAGAAATAAGTAATCTTCAGCTTCTCAGATATTTCTGACATACTTTTTCTTTGGTCGATCGGTAGGATAGAAAGAAAACTGTAATCTCAATTTTGTATTATGCCAATAAAATATGAATTGTAGGAATGCTGATTCTTATTAATATTTTACTAGTCAGAATTTGCTTGGGCCAATCAATCCAAGAAGCTAAAAAGTTGTAATATCTGGCCTATATCATCAGCAGCTTTTTTTTTTTTATTGAATAATGAAATTACAGAAACTGTCAACAATATTAATGATATTGAAGTTACTATCCAGTCAAATTTGAAATTTATGCTCCATTGTATAAACATTACTAGGAAAGCGTATTTTGTTCTTCATAAACTTTTTTCAATTTTTAAGAATCACAATTACAAGTTTTATCTCAAAATGTGTATATGTTATGTCAGACCACTTTTAGAATATTTTGGTCAGGCTTGGTCACCAATATTACAATGTAATAAAGACAAAGTAGAACGTGTGCAAAGGTATTTCACCCGACGTATATTGAACTATGAAAATGTTTCGTATGAAGAAAGATTACATTTTTTGAATTTAGATTCATTGGAAATTCGAAGAAAAAATTCTGATTTAATATTGTTTTACAAAGTTATTAATTGTCATACAAATCTCAATATAAATGATAAGGAAGAAGTTTATAAATTTGTACATAGAAGTAGAGGTCATAATAAACAGCTGTATGTGTTTTATAGCCGTACTGATAAAAGAAAATATTTTTGGAGCAATCGAATTGTAAATAAATGGAATAATTTAGATTAAAGAACTATTAATTCAGCGTCAATCAAGAATTTTATAACTAATTTGATAATGTTTAATTCTGCTAGTTAGTGGGAGTTACGTTGTAATTTTTACTTAAACTCCCATTGTTTTTGTATTGTTCACATGTTGTTCTTTTGAATAAATAAATCAAATCAATCAAATCAGCTGGGTGGCCAAGTGGCTTAGGTGCCTGTCTGCTCCACTGAAGGTCTTTGCCTGCATGGGTTCGAACCCTGGGTGGGGAACCCAACATTTTCAGTGTACCTTCATGAGCAAAATCCCAGCTGGATGTCTTTCGGATGAGACGTTAAATTGGCGGCCCATTGCATCAGTGTCTATGCTGAGCAAGTAAACGATCCCTCACATGGCGTAAATGTGTAACATGTTGAGGACTCCTGCTCTCTCTCCTATCTCATCAATCAACCCTCGTGAGTGCCCAGAACTGGGCTTAAAAGGCTGCACTTACCAAAGTCTTACCATATCTGTCTATCTATCTATATCTATCATATATGTTGTTGTAGACAAATGAAAAACTGTAAAACATCCTACTTTAAAACTTAAAAGTGTAAGAGTTATCTGCTGATATTTCAACAGAAAAGAACTTCGGTAGCAATTCCAAACATAAGCCGAAGCAGACGAGCTTGTAAAAATAAAATTATAGCACTGCACTAACTGTACAAACTGACTGAGGTGACAAAAATGGAACAGCTGTCTGTCTCTACAGTAGGACACAGGTAAAAAGCAGGCAACAGCATAGGTCTGGTCTAGAAACAGCAGCTTTAGGGTCTCATCTGAAGCGGGGTACAATTTTTATGGATATTTCATGGTAACTGTAGTGTTAGAGATGGTATCAAAAGCTGTCAATAGGACCTGCATTTAACTGAAATATCTGGAGCTAACAGATATATATATATACCACTGTAAACAAGAAAAGTACCCTTTAAAAAAGGGTACTATAGCGACTTTGGTCTTACCTTCTTTTAAAAACTGTAACGGAAAGCGCCAGCATACAAAGAATTTAATGCATCTGCGAAGTTTGGGGTTAATTTATAAGATATTTTGTTATGGAGCTTTATATACACAGTTACCAATATCTGAAAAATGAATTGTGTTATTTTGATGCATTTTGGGTGGAATAACATTTTTGTAAAACATGCAAAGCTCCCAGCCAAGAAAAAAAAACCAAAAAAAAAACCTGTTGATGGCAATGGTTTCTTATGGTAACTGGGATAGACCAACTTGTGTACTTGCCAGTATGAAAAAACTATGGTATAACGTGTCAATCTCAATATTATGTCTCAATAGGCCAGCCATTGATTTGCAACTTTGCACCATTGCTGCGTGATGCGTCGAATAGCTTTTTGCGAGGTTAATATTGCAAATAGAGCAAAATGAATAAGTTCATTGAATTCGGAGGAGTTTATTTGATATATGGGGGTTTTTAAATTTTGAAAATCGGACATGTAGCAAGGTCTGTAACCCAAATTATATATACACACATATTGATGACGTTTCACACGCAAAAAATATCGTCTCTGTTAACTGACAATCTTCCAATAGCTTATATTGTAACAAACTTTTTATAAGAAATGTTTTCTTACAGGTTTAGACGTTGCTATAAAAACACCACAAACCACTCACCCACATCAAGAGCCTTTTTTGCACCAATGAGTCGCAGAAGATTCTGAATGAAACAAAGTTGGTCTGGGTCTGACATCATCCTTCCATATGGCAGATCTATGGTTGCCTGTAAAATTAAAGATTTAATAAATATTTGTTCCTCAAATGCAATGTTTTCTATTACGTTTGGTACAAATTACCAATTACTTTTGTAATTAGAATGACATAAACATGTTTGCAGCTCAGGAGGAGCTGTCCCTTGTTTTTCACTTCAAAACTAAATATTTTCACTGCAATCTACAATTGAAAATTTTATGTTAACATTTCATTTCCCAGTACAAAATGAATACAAGAATTTCATCATTGGAATCAAAAAAGTTGACAAAAATATCAGTGAACATATCAATCATATCGCTTAAATAGTGTCACACTCTTTAATTTAAATAATTGAAATATATTGGTATAGCTGAATTATACGGAAAATATCAGCAAAGTGATTCAACAGCTGTGTTTTTAACTGCATGCAACTTGCAACTGTTCCAGGATTTTTTGTTGTACTTCTAAACCATGAGTGAAAGTGCAGAAGAAACCCCCCCCCCCCTCATATCACAATCAATGGTCATTTTCTGCTAATATCACAACAAATGCATGTAGAACTAGGATCAATAAAGAAGTTATACTTTATTTGAATCAGTATTGATGTAGCTGTCTATAGAGTAGGTTATATCACATAGGCCCACATGATACACATACTAATTTAATAATTAATATTTCATTGTAGTGATGTTGATACAGAACTTGCCAGAGACAAGAAGATAATACATTCATGTCTCTTTCATGCAGTGATACACAATTTATCAATATAATATAATAATAAATATTATACAAAATATAATGCTAATAATGCTAATAATTCCATATTACTCACAGCTTGTAATCCTTTCTGTTCTAGAGTTAGTTTGGCAGAATGGTCGATGATGTATTTGTCAACAGGGTTGTCACTCCTTCTCTTTTTGACGGAATTAGAAACGGTACTCATTGTCTTCTCTTTAAGTTAATGAACTGGCAGGGCTCCTCCAAAGGCTCTGTGCAGTGTAGATCTGTGCAATGTTCTAAATAGTGGTGATATGATGAATCAGATATATACAAGAGATACGACCTGAGGCCTGGCAGTCCCACTACTCAGTTAAAAAAACCTCACTGAGGGTCTTGGCATGAAAATCATGACCAAAGACTATTTATATCCTTAGGTACTCTTCAATGATTGTCCTGCATGACTGCTTCGGTGAAGTGAAATATGATTGTGCAAAGTCCAAATGTAGCAATGTTGTTGCAGTATAAACCTTTAGTAGGTCAATGCCCATGTGTGCACTGATCTTCAGGATCCAACCAACTGTTGAATATGTTCCGACTGCTGCAGCCTGACAGGCAATCAATGACTCACATGATCACTGCTGTGTGCTTGGATGATGGCTTACACTCATATTTCTTTCTGCTGAGTCATCATTCAGCTTGTTCTTGCACAGCAAATATAGACATGTAAAGTGCTGTATACAAGCTGTACATGGTGCAAAGCACAACTTCAGCATAACAATAGCATAATCAATAGGTGCAAGTATAATATCTAAATTTGTCATATTCCCCAATTTGCCAAATGGAATATAGACTTTTATTATACCTCCACCATGAAAGCAGAGCACAGCCATATATGCCTCATGTACATAGGCTATAGGCCTAGTATAAATACACATTGACTGTGGAGAACAAAAATTAAAAAATTATAATGGGATTTAGACTATAGACTGATCAGAACATAGTCACAAGGTTTGCAACAATTGCTTTTTTGGAAGTCTGCAACCATTAAGTTTCTAGCAATAATTCTAAAATCTTCAGAAGACTGCAAATTTCTGCAAGCAGTTCAATATTGATAGATATATCTTAATCAAACTCTGAATTGGTCATTTAAGCCCTTCGACCAATTGCATACATTTTATGATTGATTTTTTAAAATTGTTTTCCAGAAATGTATTACTGTGCACTTGGTTATATATAGGCAGTGATGACGATTGTAGAGTGACTTAGCATTGGGTATGCTGGAAATGGCTACCTGGTTGTAGGCCCCCCCTCCCCGGGGAGTAGAGAAATAGTCAGGGAGCCAAAGGCCAAAAATTTGAATAACAAGAAATTCTTTTTAAAAAAGAATTGTAGGGACCTGAGGTTTCTTCAAACACATATTTTATTTTCCAAATATTCAAATAATGTTTTATGTATGTGTAGTTGCATCTATACCTCCAATGTACCTGTGAGTGTGTGATTTAACAAACCTAATACGTACATGTTACATGTGTGTGTGTGTGTGTTTGAATTTCACGTCTCATCAGCACCTGAATGGGCTATTTAGAGACATACCTGGTTCGTGTCAAGTCATCTTTACAAGTCGGTGGGGAGTATGTGTCAAGGGTTTTGACATGTTAACTTTCCGACATCTGGTGGGTGATCCTTTGTTGGCAGTGTTTGAAATTTTTTTCTTGTCTTGGTGAGGAAACAAGTGATCAGTTGAGCTTTCTTGTTTTGTTGTTTTCGGTGGTGTCTTGCAATCAGAAGCTGGAGCTTCTTTCTTCTTCAGTTGCTTTAGTGATGTCTTTGTCCGTAAGGCAAGAGGAGAGGATGTGTCACTTCGTTGAATCTCTTTCTTGGGTAATGTGCATGAAACTGATTCGGGATATTTCATAGTTTCTTCCTTCTTTGGTCGGTCTAGTGAAGACGGTGTCCGTAAGATATCCATGAAAAGATTCTTATCCATGACAAGGTTGTTATCAAGTTGAATCCTTCTACGTGGTGATGATTTAAAAGTAGGTCGTGGGTAATCTGCTCCTTCGTCAATTTGGTCCAATTCCTTTTCTACAAATCGCCTAGCTTCGGGAAATGATAGCCCTCCATCAAAGTGTAATTGTACAATTTCTTTTTCTTTCTGGAAGATTCCACATTCATGGCTAAACGCAGGGTGGTTCCCTCCACAATTAACACAATGTGGGGGTCTGGAGCATGGTTTATCTCTCACGTGAACATGATCCCGGTCACCACAATGGGCACAAACTGTTGTTCTTCTGCATGTGTTGCTGAAATGGCCATATATTTGGCAATTGAACAGCGCTTCATTCGGAGAAAGAAAGGGCGAACTCTGCACTTTTCAAAAGCTACAGGTACTGTCTTCGGAACTTTCTCGTCGTTGAATGTCAGTTGTAGTAACTCGTATCCATGTCGTTGGGACAAACGTTTGAATTGGGGAATATCATGTTTTTGAAACCACTTCTTTAACTGAGAGTCAGAGCATGTCTTGCTCTCTTTCGAGAAGATAAGGCCTTTGCCTGGCCTTTTGAAAGGTTCAATGGAGACTGTTGTACTGTCTATTTCATTGACCGATGCAAGTTTCTCTTTTTGTTTATCGTTCTGAGGATATATGAAAAAGGTTCCGTTGGTTTGACGCTTTATTTGTTCTGCTACTGTGTTGTCACAAATGTCTGCAATGACTTCATAAACAGCAATTGCTGAGAGGTCGTCGAGTGACTTCTGTACTCCTTTTATCACAAGGCAATGTTCATCTTTTGTCGTGTATGAGGGACGGTCAGGGTCAATCAGGTCATCCGAGGATGTCCTTGTCCATTGAAATCTTGGTAGTCCAGTCGCTAATTTTTCGATCTCAGCCTGGTTTCCCGCTGAGGGACGCGCACCTTGGTTACCCGGTTGACGTACGATCCGGTTTGAAAACATGGTAAATGACATATTCATTGGTACTCCCCTGTAAGGTAGGGGACACACCGTGCAAGCGCACTGTCTCATGTTGGCCACTAAGGATAGAGGTCTTCACCTTAGTGTTACCACCCACCGCCGCGAGGAGGCCTGAGACCTGCGGGGGCGTACATGTTACATCATGATTAGGCATGCCTAATTACAGGTGTTATTAACATAGACAGCAAACCAAGCAATGAGAAGCCCTTTTGAATTCTTTGTCATGAACATGAAATTTATATTTCCATTGCAACAAACTAATTGTGGCTTGCATAATATATGGATTATTACACTTTTAGACTGGCCAGTTGTGAGAAGTTGAATATCTAATGTTCTCATACAGTGTTTTCGTTTATCACTTGTCTTATGTTGTCTCAAATGTTTATTCACTTAGGCTATATAATTTTTTGAAGGAAATCTCTATGGGATAATATTATGCTCCAGGTGTGCTTTGGATATGGTCCCCAATCACTCAACCATGACAGCTCCCAAGGTAATGCAGTGAAGGAGCTACTGAGCATAAACAAATGTAAAGAGGGGCAAATATATACTTGATTTGTAAATTGTAGTCACAGTTACCTTTGCAGTAGCATGAGTATCCTCCTAATATTGGAGGTGAATTTGGAGGGTACTCCTGCTATAGGGAAAGTATATCTGCAAGGCAAACTTCCTAGTGGCCCCCTCCAGAAACTGAAGAAGCTCCACCACTGCAGTACACATAAATTGATGACAACTAGCACTTGGCTGATTATTTTTG
This sequence comes from Platynereis dumerilii, assembly GCA_026936325.1. Classification (NCBI taxonomy): domain Eukaryota; kingdom Metazoa; phylum Annelida; class Polychaeta; order Phyllodocida; family Nereididae; genus Platynereis; species Platynereis dumerilii. The sequence goes on along the minus strand of JAPTHN010000023.1, from coordinate 3,981,331 downwards.
CCCCTTTAGTTAGGGACCTCCACTGTAAAATCTTTCCTCATTTGGAGCTTATAACACAGATCTGAGATGGTCCCTACAAAAGGGTACTTTGTTCGCAGCGATCCATACCTCCTCAAATTTGGTACTGTCGGAAAGGAAATTTTCTTAATTTTTTCATGGTGGCCATGGTTTTATCAATTTCTTGGACCGGAGATGTTTTATTTTGGTTTCCATGGCAACAAGTCTGCTTTTGTCAAAATAAATTTTATAAAACTTATCATGGTGTATCACAGTTGTTGTGGAAGCAAGGCTTTCATTGATAAGTAATGTGGTGCCTTTAACTGGTCTCACTACTTTATGGGTGAAATTTTGATTTTCCTTCTCTTTCTTGTTACCATGGCTACACTTTAGGAGACTATTTCTCAGATTTTGTTAGTTTGTGTTCTTATTTTCTTTTAGAGATCCACAATTTAAGGGTATAACTTAAAAAATTATGAATATCTGAATTCTGGTGGGGCAACTCTTTTAACCAGTGGGTGTTACAAAATCAGATTTTGTTTGAGTGTGTTGCTATATATATATAAAATTATGGAACGAGAACTCACATGATGCCCTAGTTTTCAAATGGTTGCATCTCAAAAGGCAAGCAACATAGCCAGCTGATATTTTAGGGGAAGCTCAACCATACTTTCAAAATTTTGGAAACATTCCATTGACTAATTTTGCTTGCCATGGAAACCACCAAAAATGGCAAACATGCATTTCAAAGTGATTTTCATCAAATGTGTAGAACACCATGTTAATTCAAAGCAAAAAAGATTGAAATCTGGGCAAAATAAAAAATTAAACACTTGTTCAAAAAGATATAAAGTATTATATATGAATTATGTTGCCATAGCAACCAGAATAAACATGTTTCAGATGCTAGCACAATAGATATACAATGTTTTGCGTATCTCTGGACTTATTTAAGGTAGAGTCTTTTATGATACATCAATCTTGATGTTTTTGAGGCCAAGGAAACTAATTTTGATATCAAAAGTAAGCTAATTTGCATAATTATTTGCTCGTAAAAAGAAGCAAAATCGATGCCTTTACGGATTTATTGAGCATTATTCCTCTCTCTGACCGCACAAAATCTTGTTAAACTGCAACATATTTATATTCTAAGGTTCATTAATTTTGCTTATGCCCCAAAATAATCTGAAATCTAGTGGATAACTCTTTCAGTCAGTTGGTATCGCAGTATCAGATTTTGATTCAGTGTGTTGCTATGGCAACTATATTCAAATAACTATCAATTTCATGAATTCCTCTTTTTCAAATGGCTGTTTCTCGCTAATAATAAAAGGTTGCCTTATGATAATTTAGGAATAGATTAAATTGAATATCATAATTATGAGACAATTCTAGTAGAGTTTTTGTTGCTATGGAAACCACCAGAAAAGGTGAACTTTCTCTCCAAAGTGATTTTCAATGAATGTGTAGATTACAATGCTCATTACATACAAAATAGTGAAATATTGAAAAAATATATATATTCCAAACTAACTTAAACACTGACAGGAAGCATTATATTTGAAACATGTTGCCATAGCAACCAGAAGAAACATGTCTCCAAGAAACTATCATAATAAATATAGAATTTGTTGTGTATCTAAGCACCCATCGAAGGTGCAACCTTATACGGTACATAAATTCTGATGTTTGTGAGGCCAAGGAATTGAATTTCGATGTCAGAAGTTAGCTAATTTGCATACTTACTAATAAATTTAAATAGTGCCTTTACAGCATTATTAGGCATCATTTCTTAAGCAAACAACATTATTCCTCTCTTTGACCACATGAAATCTTGTCAAACTGTGATATACAGTGTAGTTACATCCTGAGATTCATTTGTTATAAATGCCCCAAAATAATAAACATGTGAGATCTGATGGGAGAACTCTTTCAGGCAGTTGTAAAATATCATTTTGTGTTTGAGTGTGTTGCTGTAGCAACCATTCTGAAATTACAAAGCCACCAATTTCATGAAGTCCTGTTTTTCAAAGAGCTGTTTCTCACTAACTGAGAAGGTTGCCTCAAGACATTTAAGGGGTATCAACCTTTCTTTCAAAATTACGGATAATTCCATTGATTACTCTTGGTTGCCATGGAAACCACCAGAAAAAGTGAATTTTCCCTCTAAATGATTCTTGTTGTAAGTGATGAATATAATGCTAATCACACACAAAAAGAGTGACATATGGACAAAATAAATAGACTCATCAAAAATGTAATGAAGCAGTGTATCTGAAATCTCTGTTCATAGCAACCATAATCAAAATGTCTCAGACACTAGCATGCAAGGTAAATACATTTGTTGTGTATTTCTGGACCTATATAAGGTGCAATGTTAAGTTACAGATCAATTATTCTGATATTGACGAGGCCACAAATGTCAGCTATAGTGAGGTTTCAGCCTCATTTTCAGTGTGGTTGCCATGGTGACACATTGTAGGCCACCATAGCCAAACAACAATAGACATAAAAAGAAAAATGTCTATAGGCCTACATTCTGCAAAAGATATTTTGAACCACACTGTAAAAGTAGAATATGTGGGATATGCACTGTATAAATCTGGAAGTCTGGAGAAGCTCAGATGCCTAATACAAAGGACCGAAGCTCCAGAAAGCAGCCCATTTTTAAATGTAGCAACTTGGAAGTTTAGATTTGGTCTGGGAATATTAATCAGAAATGAGGGAATTCACCATAAATTTTGGCTAATGAAACATGTTATTGTATCTCCAAGCGGGGACTGCGGTCCGAAACCTGGAAACTGGCCTGCAGCTGCTCTACTAAAATTAATAACATCAGTTTCACGAAGTAAAAAAAACCCTAATAATAATGTGAACAGTCATTTTGTACTCATAATTATAAAGATATGCAAATTAGCTTTCTTTTGATACTACAATTTGACTCCTTGGCCTAGCAAACATCAGAATTGATATCGTATAAGGTTGCAACTGCGATAGGTCCTTAGACACACAATAAATTGTATATATCTATCATGCTAGTTTTCGGGAGATTCTGGTTACTATGGCAACATATTTCGAATATAATACTTTCCATCAGTTTTCAAGTCAGTTTTGAATATATTTTGTCCGTAATTCACTTTTTTGTATGTGATGAGAATTGTATTCTACACATTTAATGGAAATCACTTTAGAGAGAAAATTTACCATTTCTGGTGGTTTCCGTAGCAACAAAAACTCTACTTGATTCGTTTCATAATTATGAAAGTGAATTTGATCTATTCCTAAAATATCATAAGGCAACCTTTCATGGTTAGCAGGAAACGGCCATTTGAAAAAGAGGAATTCATGAAATTGATGGCTTTGTTATTTCAATATAGTTGCCATAGCAACACAATAAAAATCTGATACTGTGATACCAACTGACTGAAAGAGTTATCCACCAGATTTCAAATTATTTTGGGGCATAAGCAGATGAAACTCAGAATATAAATATGTTTCAGTTTAACAAGATTTTGTGTGGTCAGAGAGAGGAATAATGCCCAACTAGATTTCATATCGCGAAGCGGAATGAAAGGAGGTGGCCCTTCAACTTGGATGGCACTTATTTTCTTTATATATATACTCCAATTACTCCATCCTCTGGCTGCGAGGGTGTTTATACTCATGAATGCAGCAAAAAACAGCTTAGACAAGAAATGGTGGCTATAATAGCCAATATTTTTCATAATTTTTCAAATATCTTAATTGACATAAATTATTTTGTACAATAATTGATATTTTCGTTTTCAGCGCAAGCTATCTGTGCTGCATTGACTGTGCATACCAAATTAATACTTGAAAGTTGCTTTGTTGCTCTAGAACTGGAAAAAGTGAGAGACTTGAAGAGATGATGACTCTTGAGGGGGAGGATTAGATTCAGACTGCCATCTCGATGGCTCTCTCTCCTTTTATAGTCGCAGTTGGGTCTTTTAAGATATAAAATATTATTTCCTCATAAACTTGGGAGTACATGTGACACAGAGAATATAATTAAAGTCCCAACTACAATATGTTACCTTAGGGAATAAGAAATTTCGTATTACCTAAGATGTAACTTGTGTAATGAAAGTGCAAATTCAGTAATTGGCATCAGAGTATATAATTGGCTAAATTGCGTGTCAAGTGTCAGAAACCAAAGGGCAGTTATTGAAAAGATAACATTTGAAGTTCAATTAATTTCAGTTAATCATGCGGCAGGGTCTAGTAATCAATAGACTACAGGGAGTCTCATTCACTGATGATGGGTTAAATGCAATCAATAAAGACACCTTCAATTGGATGACATTCTAGATTACGGTCCACATTTATAATACTAAAAAAGGTAACAGTTGAAAATAAATTAAATATGCCTTTTTGAATGCTGAACTTGCACAATTGTGAAAGTCAAATAAAATAAAATATTACTGTGGTTGAGCCATTTCAGAGAGAGCCACACTTCCATTGTACTGACACCCCTCAGAGAGCTAAATGCAATTAATGGAGACACCTTCACTGCACATGAATGACAAAGGTGTGATTTAAAGTGCAATTAATTTCAATCTGACAATCAGTCTTTAATTGGCAGGGTTCTGTAATCAATGTATTACAGAGAGTGTCATTCATTGGAACTGGATTAAATGCAATTAATGGAGCATCTTCAATGGCCTTGAAATGACAATGGTCTGATTGGTCCGTCCCGCGTCCTGGACCCGCGATTTATGCTGTCCCCAACAGCGCGAAATTCAATGCAAAAATGAACCTGGAGAGTCCTTTTTGTGGAAATTTGCCAGCGAGAATTCTCAAGTTTAGCATGCAAGGATGACATTGTGAGTACCCACATGGGACGTTTAATTAGATAAAATGCCAATGCCTACACTTTGTGATGGTTAAATGGGTTCAGGAAAACCCAAAAACATTACCAAAGTTTGGATCCTCTAAGGCCAGCATTTTGACAACAAATCTGTAAATACACCAATTTTGTTTCTTTTTATGAGCAAATATGCAAAGTAGCTTACTTTTGATATCAAAATTAGATTCCTTGGCCTCACAAACATCAAGATTGATGTATCATAAAAGACTCTACCTTAAATAAGTCAAGAGATACGCAACAAATTGTATATCTATTGTGCTAGCATCTGAAACATGTTTATTCTGGTGGCTATGGCAACATAATTCATATATAGGCCTAATACTTTGTTTCTTTTGAACAAGTGTTTAATTTAGATTTTGCCCATATTTCAAAATTTTTGCTTTGAATTAACTTGGTATTCTACACATTCGGTGAAAATCACTTTGAAATGCATGTTTGCCATTTCCGGTGGTTTAGCAGGGCAGATTTGTCATGAATAGGGGAGTAATAGTGCATTTATACATAGAAGCATGAAACTTGGCGCACATTTCAAAAAGATCTTAAAGAAAATATTTAGATAGGGAGCCACTTCAGATTTGACCTGGTTGACCCATGGCAGCCATTTTCCAAAATGGCAGCTAATTTTCTCATTTTCCTGCTTTCTGTGAAGTGCCCATAGTATTAAAGTATTGAAACAGTGCTCATTATTCCTTCTACAGATCTAAAGAACATTATCAATTGATTTCTGGATTGAACTGAGGAATTTTAGGGTAGACAGGGTTAGAACTGTCGAAGAAAATGTATCATTTTCGCGGTTTCACATAGTTTCATGGAATCTGAATTGATTTTAAAACTGACTACATATTTGAATTCCTTGTAAGAAGAGCTTTCAAATGAATGGTCGCATCAATAGTTTCCATGAATTTTTTGTCAAAATTAAAGAAAAAACAAAATCTTCAAAAATCTTTTTATTTTCATTTTTTCTATTTTCGCACCAAGTTTACAAAACCCATTGATGCGGGTACTCATTTGAAAGCTCTTCTTACATGGAATTCAAATATGTAATTTATTTAGAGATTTATAGAGAATTGGTGTAACCATCCGTAACCGCGAAATCCAGTGTCTGAATCAATATTTCTAACAAAAAGGATTCCAACAAGCCTGAAAATAGACCAACACTACCAAAAATGTTATAGTAATGTACTTAATACTTACAGAAGCAATAAAAAACAATATTTACGTGTATTCTATTTGTAGGAACTACACAGAAAGCAGCAAAATGGAATAATTGACCGCCATTTTGGAAAATGGCTGCCAGTAGCCACCTAAGCTAAATCTGAAGTGGCTCCCTATCCAAATATGTTTGTATAGATGTTTTTTAAGTGTGCGCCAAGTTTCATGCTTCTATGTATAAATACACAATTTTTTACACACCTGCCCCGCTAGTTACCATGGCAACCAAAATTAGTCAATGGAATGTTTTCAGAATTTTGAAAGTATGGTTGAGCTTCCCCTAGAATATCAGCTGGCTATGTTGCTTGCCTTTTGAGATGCAGCCATTTGAAAACTAGGACCTCATGGGAGTTCTGGTTCCATAATTTTAAATTGGTTGCTATAGCAACACACTCAAACAAAATCTGATTTTGTAACACCCACTGGTTGAAAGAGTTGCCCCACCAGAATTCAGATATTTATAATTTTTTAAGTTATACCGTTAAATTGTGGCTCTCTAAAATAAAATAAGAGCACAAACCAACAAAATCTGAGAAATAGTCTCCTAAAGTGTTGCCATGGTAACAAGAAAGAGATGGAAAATCAAAATTTCACCCCTAAAGTGGTGAGACCAGTAAAAGGCACCACATTACTCGTCAATGAAAGCCTTGCTTCCACAACAACTGTGATACACCATGATAAGTTTTATAAAATTTATTTTGACAAAAGCAGACTTGTTGCCATGGAAATCGAAATGTATGTATGTATGTATGATTTTATTTTACGTCGTATGCAATCAAATACAGATGTATAAAAGTTGAAAACTTCTGTACGACAAGGTTAATCTTAAGTAAAATGTAAAGTCCAAATCTAGGAAATCAAGTTCACTTTTCAGTTGAAAGTCCAAATCTAGGAAAACAAAGTGTTTCATCCCACTTTCATTGTAACAATAATAGTCCATAACATGTTCCTTTTGGTCGATAAATTCCATGTGATACTTAACGACTCGTACGCCTACAGATCTCTGGCGTTCAATGCCGTTCATTGTGTTCATGAGAGTGGACGTTGATTCTGAAAAATGGGTAAAAATAGGTTGTTAATAATGATTCAAGCCATGTTTTCATTAGCTTATAGAATTCTCTTCACATGTCAGTAGCCATCTTGAGAGTGCTGATTTGAAGGTGCTGAGTGAGATGCTATTTTTTATTGTTATTGGGATGTTGTTCCATACTTTTAGCTCCCAAATAACTGAAGCTATTCTTACCAAATGTGACAGTATTAAATTCCGGTAACACCAGCCTTTGATTGTCTCTCATTGCATACCCTGAGTTCTGACTACTGAACAATTCGGCAATATAATCTGGTGCTGTGCCTTGCTTAACCTTATAAAGCTGTACGGCCATATTCTTAATACACCTTCGGTATACATTGAGTTGTTTCTCCTGTCTGCATATTTCCTCGTAACTTAAGTGTCCTTTGTTTGTTACAAATCTCAATGCCCTTTTGTTGGTTCTTTCTAACTTTTCTAGTGAAGATTTGTTTGTCAACATCCATATAACTGAGCAATAGTTAAAGTTACAGTTGATGTAGCTGTTATAAATTGTCATTTTGGAATCCCTTTCTAAGTGATGTCTTATTCGTTTTAGGGCATTTATCTGTTTTCCTGTTTGGCAACATATTTCATCTATGTGAGAACTAAATCTCAGATGCTGATCTAATTCTACGCCTAGAATATTTATGCTATTGGAGGCATGAATTTCACTGCCTTGAATCACAATAGTGCCATCGGTAACATCATTATTTCGACTAAGGTACATTAACTGGAATTTGCTGGCATTTGCCTTCATATGGTTTTGTTTGAACCATTCCATTGCATCAATGCAATCATTGCGTAATTTGTCTTTTAGATTGGCAGTATCATTGTCGGTGCTTACTAAAGTGTTGTCATCGGCATAATTGTAAGTTTTGCTATTAAATTTAACATATAACAGGTCGTTTATGAATATGTTAAATAACAGGGGACCTAGAATGGATCCTTGGGGGACCCCTTTGATGTTATTGACCCAATCTGAGAAAGTCTCCCCTATTTTCACTCTTTGCTGTCTATTCATTAAATATGAAAAATAAATAAAACATCTCCGGTCCAAGAAATTGATAAAACCATGGCCACTATCAAAAAATTTCTTTTCCGATAGTACCAAATTTGAGGTGTGGATCGCTGCGAACAGAAATCCCAATTTTGAGGGATTGGCTCCCTGACTAAAAGGCTCATGCTTGAACAGGCCTGCCAAGGGTGTAAGTGCAAAGTCGGTTGAGGCTGACTTCATCGCTGTATAAAATGGACTATAAAAAATCCTACATTCACATTTACATTCATTTACTTGAATTTATTTCCCAAGATATTTAATAAGCTAAATTGCAAAGTTGTTGTGTATAGTCAGATAAATTTACAATTTTTTTTGTGTGAATCCTACATGACTGGAGAAATGCTAAGAATCTCAATCAATTTATAACTTCAATGAAATTAACAAGGCATTTTCTGAGGTCTTGGTAGTTCTTTTGCTACTTTTCTTTAATTTCAATAAATAAAAGAGCTTAAATGACAGTGTTTATATTTAATTAAACAGACTATAAGATTTTCAGTGAGTTTGCAACACCATTAAATGTTGAAAATTATTCGAAAAAAAAGAAGAAGATAAATTCACTCTCCATTTTTTTACCTGATTAAGTAAGTGACCTTAACGGATGGATACCTAAACAAATTAGGATGTTTCAATAGAACTGAAATGCCATTTGATATATCTGTAACAAGTATCTTGCATCGCCTTAAAAATCTGCTTAGGCAAATTTAGAATAAATGTGACTTAATATTGCAATTTGCAAATAACCAATTTCTTGTCTAAATGTTGCAAACATCACATAAGTGCTACTTCATAAGCATCATCCTCATTAACTGAAAGTAAATTGTGCTGCCTTCATGGTCTTTTTGTGAATCAACAATCCTAAAACTAAAATGCCAGCAAAAAAGATGGGCCATGGCATACATTTATGATTCGCCAAGTCATGACTTACAGAGTGCATACAATAAATTTGGGGTATGTTGGCTTTCTGAAGGAAAGTTGGCCACCCAACTTATCCCCATTGAATAGCAGAAATGCCAACTTTCCTCAGTGACACAAGTTGCCAACTTTCCCCCAGAAACCTGTGTCATTCAGCGGGTGTAAAGTAGGTGCCAACTTTCCCCGGTGAGGTAACTTTGCCCCACTCTGCAGTATTTCAAAGCGAAATGTTATTATTTTCAACTGCAACTTTAGGAAAGACTTTAAAATATAATCCGCATGGCTATTTTATTTCAAGGATATGAAAACTTCACACAAATTTGACATCATAAAATATAAGCCTATATGGTTATACAATGGCATACACATCAAAATATAACATTGAATTCATATCCATTTCAAGTATGCTAGTTGCAGTATTTATACTTTGAAGGCAAATACAGTTCCATCTCCAAGAGAAAGCAAGTTGCTTCTCACTCTTGGGTCGTTGAAGATCTTGTCATTGAGTTTCTTGAGAGCTAATGTGTCGGGAGTATTCGCGTCCGGGTCAGCCACTTTGCCTCCCCATAACATCTATAAAAATGAGAAAACAAAAAACACAATTATTATCATTACGAGCACGGAAGTAATTATGAGAGCAGAAAATATGCAGCCCTCCTTTCAAAGCACTTTTTTTTTCAGGAAATCTCAAATGTGTCAGAACATCTGACTTGATTGATAATAAACAGATTGCATCTGTTACCAATTGAATACTGAATGAACTTATCGACGCATATCCATTTTTACCTTCAGCGAACGAAGTTCGAAGAAGGTATTGTAATCACTTGGGTAAAAATGCTGTCCGTCCGCCGGGCGGGCGGGCGGGCGGGTGGGCGGGCGGTCGGGCGGCGGGCGGATAGATCGTTTCCGGCCCAGCACTCGGCCTCTATTGAATGTACGTGGATGAAATTTGGTACACATCTAGCCTGTATGGTCTTGTTGTGCCTTTTGATGGTCTGATGAATAGATCTTAAATACTTTTGAAATAATTAACAAAATATAAAAAAAAAAAAATTTCGTTTCCGGGCCAAGGCTCGGTCATTATTGCATATGCATGGATTAAATTTGGTACGCATGTGGCCTATATGGTCTAGTTGTGCCTTTTGATGGTCTCATTGACAGATATTCTATACTTTCTGAAAAAATGAGAAAAAATATAAAAACATATTTTTTTTGTTTTTTGGGCTAAGACTCGGTCACTATTGCATGTACATGGACAAAGTTTGGTAAAAAGTTAAAAATTACTTTTTTCTTTCAGGCCCAACATCCGGTCACTATTCCATAAACATGGATGAAGTTTGGTACACATATGGCTTATGTGGTCTATTTGTGCCTTTTCATGGTCTGACAGATGCCTCTTCTATAGTTTTTGTAATATTGAGAAAAATATTTAAAAAAAATATTTTTTGATATCAGATCCAAAACTTGCCCACTATTGCATACACAGTAATGCAATTTTCTAAACAAATCACCTATGCAATGTAGCAGTGCTTTTTGATGCATATAACACATTATGAATCATTGGAAAAACTTCAGAAAATTATAACAGCGTTACATTTTTTGGTTTTCAGCTGACACCTCATAACCTGTACTTTGTACATGCATGAAACTATACCATAATATGCGTAAATTAGTCTAATAAGGCCTTTCCCTGATTTTACAAATCCTGGCCAGCAGATGGGAATATGGCAGGGCTGCGGGCAAATAGAGATAATTGAAGGCAACTACTCGACCGCTGTTGCATACCTATAAGCAATTTCGTAAACGCATCAATTTTATGATATTATTGTAATCTTCTAAACGTGTTATTCGCTGAAGGTTTGCTGCTGCGCAGCCTATGTTTAAAGTACAAATTACTGATTCGCTAGAAATAAGAATACAGAGAAAATAAAACAATAGTGTCATACAGAAGAGGGTTCACAGTCGCACAACTTCACTCACATTATCCAGTGTAATGATTCCTCCAGATCTTACCAGCACCAGGCATTTTTCATAGTAATCGTCATACCCAGTTTTATCTGCATCTATAAAAGCAAAGTCAAAGGTCCCAGCTTGACCTTCATCAATAAGTTTCTCTGAAACATAAGGTCACCCTCATTTATTTAAAACGAAGTAAGGCACATCTCCCATCTTAAATATGTATGAAACCATGCAAAAGCTACACTCACAGGAACATGCAAAAATTTTATTTTGACCCTTGCTTTTCAAAATTGACGTTAGGGCTAACCAACTAAATGGCATTTAAATCTGCTGTTATTCAAAATAATACAAAGACAAACATATCATAATAAAAAAAAAATCTCTTGAAAGTCATATAGAATATTAATATATTCAAAACAAAAGGATAGACACACACCCACTGCTTGAACCTGAAACAGACACGGATACATCAACGATCGTTCCCAGAAACATGAAATGGATGTTTTCTTATCATTCTGTCACACAACTAGTTCTTAGTTTGAAATCGATCAGAATCAAGGGACAGACTAGTTGTTATCTTTAACAAACATTGACTTTGTCATCATTCATATATTTCCAGGACTAACATTCAAAGTCAGATGTCATAAGAATCATGGGTTATGAGGTAATAGGCTAGAACCACGACGTTATTATCAATAGAGACACAATCTTATCTATTGTGCAACTAAAGCAACATCAACCCTCATCAGTGCAACTAATAAATTCATTACTATTTCCAACCACAACATCAGAAGAGAAATCAATCTCTTGTTACCATTGTTACCTTTACAAATTTTTCTAAAATTGTCAGATAACTTACGTAGCGTTTCTCCAGCAGGAGCAATGCGGACATCGATTTTGTGTTCTACCCCAGCCTCTTTCCAGAAGGGCCTTCCTATTTCTATATTTTTATCAGAAATATCCAGACCAATAACCATGCCATCAGGGGGCAGTGCCAGTGCCAACGATAAAGAACTGTACCCTGTGAAAACACCTGCAATAAAAACAATGCTTTTCTTTTTTACTACAAATAAATGTAAAATGATAAAAATGATCAGTAATTTCTGGCATAATAAAAGAAACATATATATATTATCATATTATTATAATGCTGGGAAGAATTATGGCAGATTTCTTCCCTTTCGGCAAGGTGGGGGGCATCTTCAAAAGGTTTTTTTTCTGGGATGTGGCATGAAACGAGTATCGAGAAGTGAACCATTCATGAGCCAGTGATAACAGATCAAAATAAACTTCATTTACTTTTGTATCATTTATCATAAATTCTTAATCAGCTTCGAGTGCTTATTGGTCAAATCCACATGGATTTTTGGAACAATTGACACTTTTTCAGGGCCTATAACTGGAAAATCAAAAGTGAATTGTGTGACTAGTCTACGAGGGGCGTGCAGAAAGTTCTAACCATTTTTTTTTGCAGACCGTTCTCTTTGTAGCAGCTAAATGAAATTTTCAGGGAATATATTCATGTATTCCACTATCAATTTTGAAATATTATGCATAGAGCTGATAGATATGCAAACATGACTTGTTTAAAGTACTATGAAGTTCATAGTATGAACCACTTACCCACATCCAAAGCCTTTTTCGCACCAATTAGCCGCAGAAGATTCTGAATGAAGCAAAGTTGGTCTGGGTCTGAAAGCATTATTCCCCGCGGCAGATCTCTGGTTGCCTGTAAAATTAAATATTACATACATGTTCCCAAAATGCAATGTTTTCCACTGGGTCATTCTCAAATTTCGGGACAATTTGCGTCACTCTAGCTCCCTGACATTAATATGAATGCGATAAATATCTGAAGCGTCACTCTGCATCTGTTATTCATATTTCTATTTAGAACCACTGCATTTGGAGCAAAAAGTCATTCATTAGACTTTTTTTAATGCATTATGTCCAGAAATCCGTGCAAAATCAATGGTTTTTCCCTGTCACTGGACCTGACATGACAAAATCAAGTGTTCATTTTCCTCCTAATATACCATTATTTTCAAAGTTTCTTTGCACGATTCATGGGAATATAGACTTGAATTTATATTTAGTTCATATTCAATTTTTTTTGTGTATAATTTCATTGATTAAATTGATACAATAGTCATGTCACTAATTTATGTCAATTTTTTTGTCCCCTCCGTTACTTGCCATAGCTCTGTTCGTTATTGTTTTTTATGAGCTATTTTCACTGAATATCATCAGACGCATGTGCACCATAGTACCACTGCCTTGCAGACTTCATAAAACATGTATTCAATAAATTATGACATAATGTTCATAAAAAATGTTTTTGGTCCCACTAAAATGTCCCCTCCGTTTCCTTCATTTCCAAGCTTACCAATGATAATTTTACAGAGCGATTTCATGTATATGTTGCTGAGGGTGGCAGGTTTTAATATTCTGCAATTATTTTGTCTAATCTCCAAAATAAAAAGCAGTAATGAGCGAAAAGCAAAAAATTTTTCCCCTCCGTTACTGTCCACTCCGTTACCAGATCATGAGCAAGAAATCGACATTTGGACCAAAAAATCTACTGATACGAGATGAAGTACTTCTGAAAATAATAGTTACATCAATTTTTTATCATTTTTCCTATTGTTGCTGTTCCCACAGTTGGTTTTTTACATCAAAATTCCCCTCCGTTACCACATTGTCCCTCCGTTACAGGACAATTTTCCTATACCTGTTGTCCCGAAATTTGAGAATGGCCCCACTATACATATTAGGTTAACAGTAAGGAAATAATGTCTCTTTCTCATACAGAATCAATTTTATGGCATAAAAACAGCGATTTTAAAATGCCCAAGGTGGCAGTCACAGAAAAGAGCGCAATCTTCCAAACGGTCACAAATGCTTACCTACAGGGATGTCGAAAACAAATTTGAAACCAATGCATCTATTTTTCATGTATATATTTTTCATTATTTGGCATGTTCACGAATTCGTGGAGGTGTAAAAACGAGCATGTACGAATTCGTGGACATGAAAAAACGAGCATAGTTGCTCGTGTACATGTAATAACTAACACTCGTGAATGTGCTTTATCATTCATTCGTGTATCTGCTAACACTAACATTCGTGGAAGTGCTATATCATTAGGGTTTAGTGTTTTGTTGTTGTTGTTTGTGTTTTACGCCTCAGCAGCACCGTAGTGGGCTATATCGAGGCAGGCGATCGCCGTATGATGATGAGATGAGAAGACTGTGAGTCTGGTACATACCCTATTAATTCAGGGATGCCCAGGGTCTTTCAGTTGCCCCAGCATAGAACACTGGATACAACGCGCCTCCATTTAATGTCCCATGGGCTCAGACTAAATTGAGTTTTGGGGTGGGATTCGAACCCACACCCTCAGAGCCAGTGGTTAAGCAAACAAGCACTCTCAACCATTAGGCCACGGAGGAACTCTTAGGGTTTAGTGTTAAAATTAGGTTTAGAGTTGCTTTTAGCCAAGTTTAAGGTTGCAATGTTCGTAATTGCACCTTCACAAATTCGTGAATTGCAATATTTCACACTTACACGAATGATAAATTTGTGTATATGTTCGTTTTTGCAGGTTTACTAATTCGTGTACATGTCAAACAGTGAAAAATAGATACCTTCTTTTTTTGGTAACGTCATTTAAATTTTTTTTCAATCCTCCCTAAATAATATATAAATAAAGATATTTGAGGAAAGAGGTCCAGTCAGTAGCACTCAAACGGTCATCATAACTATCAAAAAAGTTGTAGAAATGTATGTAAATATATCAATCGTTAAAATAAAAAAATGGAAATTTGGTTATAAAAGTAGAAAAAATGTATGTTTTCGATCAATTGTTATGTAAAAAATTGAAATATGGTTACCTATATAGCTAAATTATGATGAATATAAACAGTTTGACAAAAATAAGTTACCACGTAACTGTATAAATTATTACATGGCTTGGACAGTATATCTCCAATATGTTCACCCTCTAGCCTGCATTTTCCTCCAAAGATCTCAATTCAGTTGGACAATGGATTTATAATAAATAGATCTATATAAAAAATAATAAAAACTTGAATGCTAATAATTCTATATTACTCACAGCTTGTAATCCTTTCTGTTCTGGAGTTAGTTTGGCAGAATGGTCGATGATGTATTTGTCAACTGGGTTGTCGCTCTTTCTTTTTTTGACTGGATCCATTGTCTTCTCTTCCAAGTTAATCAAGTAGCAAGGTTCCTCCAAAAGCTTCGAGCAGTGCACACTGTATGCAATGTTCTAAATATTGGCAATATGATGAGAGGCCTGGAAGTCCTTCCTGTTCGTTCTTGAAGAAACCTTACTGAGGGTCTTGGCATGAAGTCATGAGTATCATGATCAAGGACTGTTTATATCCTTGGGTGCTCTCCGATGCTTACCTTGCATGGCAGCTTTGATGAGGTGAAGTGGGGTCGTGCAAAGTCCCAAATTTATGCACAGTGCACACCAATGTTGTTTCATCATTTAGTAGGCCAATTTTCTTTTAGGGTAAGGTGGGGGAAATCCGGCTCCAAAGATTAAAAATGGAAACAATCAGATTAAAAATAGTAGCAAACACACCAACAGATGATTAAGGTCACAGCATTATGTTCTTAAAAAAACAATCAAACAATCTGACCCGGTTTTTATTTAGTACAGCTGTGGTTTATTAATCCTCACGTTATGTTCATCACAGTGGGTACATTTGATTCGATCTACTCTTAACTACTCCGGAAGTTACGTATCTACTCCAGGAAGTGACGTTTCTACTCCTGGAGTAAACTACTCCAAGGTTGGTCCAAATCGAACATAACGGAGTAGTTAGAATCGTCATAACTTGGGGGTTCCCTAGCAATTAGAATTCCCTAGTTAATGGTAATTGACACCCTCAATCGATTGCTCTTAATTTATTGAATTGAAATACGGAAATTCACACCAGAAAAAAGTAATTAGGCACTAAATCAAAGCTTCTGAAGTGTCATCTATCTTTGTAAACAATCCTACGTCATGGGATATCCCAATTTCTTGGAGTACTTCCGATCTACTCCAATCTACTCTGAACTACTCCCGGAAGTGCAAAACGAATGATCTGGAGTGAACTACTCCACTCCAGGAGTACTTTGGAGCAGCGAAACGAATGTACCCAGTAACTACAATTACTTATAGATCTTTGCGGATCAGCGGCTCACATCATTTTCAAAATTAACTTTCAACTTGGCCATGCGATGTCAATGGCTTAAAAGCGTTTTAATGATTTGTTTGCATCAGTTACTGTTTATTGGTTAAGTTAGCATGTGATATACCTATTAGCATAGGTGTCAATAAACACAATTTTTAACTTTGTTTGCAACATATGCACGAGAAAAGAGGATTGGAAGACAAATAGGTATGAATGAGGTGGCAAAGCCAGTTTGGAATTTGAAATGAAAAAATCAAGAATTCCACTGGAACGCCAATCTAAACCATTAAGGGGCTAGATTTGCCCCAAGAATAACAGGGGGCCGGATTTCCCCAACCTTACTCTACCTCACTTCTTTGGGATCCAGCCAATTCAATTAGATTTGCTAGTCTTTTGTTTAATGAGTTATAGTCACAACAATAAAGCACTGTGCACTAACGTTGGGGGTACCCTCGCCATCAGGGTAGCCATTACAATTCCTGATTCGTGATTTCAAAGTGAAATTGCAAGGCATTTATGAAGAGTGAGGTCTTCAAATTGGGAAGATAGGTTAAATTATTTGTGGAATTAATAATTGCAAAGCATCAGATTCAAACATGCACGATGAAGTAAGATATTTATGAAATAAGAAATCACTTGAGTCGAGGGTACCACAAAAATGAAAAATGGCAGGGCGAGGGTACCAGCAATTTGGCGAGGGTACCAACCCTTTTTTGGCGAGGGTACCAACACTTTTTTGGCGAGGGTACTAGCATTTTGGCGAGGGTACCAACCCTGAAGTGGCGAGGGTACTGCAAAATTTGGGCGAGGGTCACTTCCGGTTGGCGAGGGTAACCACCCAAATGAAACTGGCGAGGGTAAAGCAATCTGAGACAATCTGAGCAAACAGTCTTGCAGTGATGGAAATGAGGTAGAGCTTGGGGGAGCTGAGCTCCCTTGATCAGAAAAGTTGGGGGAGCTCTTCCCTACTACAGCTCCACCCCCTCCCCATGATCAGTGGTGAAAGTACAATTTCCTGTTATACCTTTTCAATTCTGCAGGTACTAAAATTTCACACTGGTGTAAGGAATTTTTTCCCTTTCAAAAATTTGAAATGGTGCAACGCTGCCGCACCAATTAACTCCGCCGACGCAAATTTTCCATTTCCATCACTGCAGTCTAGGAAGCATCAGCTTATCAATTAACTCATCATGACAAAACAGCAGCACTATAATAGGCCTATCATTTGTGCCCCAATGTGGAGGTTAGTACAATGTGGATTTGACACATTTTGGCATATAACTACAAATAAAAACAAATAGGGAGAACTGAAGAAATGCACTTGACTCTGACAACCAGTTGTCAACCACAGATAAAAACAAGTTAGTTTGTAGGCCGACATAGAAGGTCCACCATTCCTTATACCATTGTTAACCTCTCAACTCCAAATATCTGACAAGCATCATTGTGTGCAACATTCACTAAACATAGGACATGCAGAACATTTTTTAAATATCACTGGCCTTAGACCTTATCATGCCCAATCGGAACACAAAACATTTCCAATTCATTTCAAGTCAGCCTGTGTATGAAAATGCCTTTTACAATGCAAATTTGATATATATAGATAGATGGATAGATAGATAGATAGATAGATAGATAGATAGATAGATAGATAGATAGATAGATAGATAGATAGATAGATAGATAGATAGATAGATGGATAGATAGATGGATAGAAAAAATATAACAAATTGTCTGGTGAATCACAAAGTGTTGAGATCCCAGAACCTGACCTGGCAAAGGGCAGGGGAAGTAAACCATGTTTCACACTGTGTATAAAATAGAGATGTATTCAATCATTACTGAGTCTGTGCTTTTGACTTCAGCAGTAAAATCGTTTTGTTTCTCCCTGTGCTGACATTGATATGATATTTTACATTTTCTGATTATAAACACATTTGATTGCTATGTAGCATTTTGTCAGTGCTACATTCTAATCCAATTATAGGTACCTGCATCGTAAGACGGTCCCTTGTTGTAAGACTGACTTGCCTGATGTGACGGCCTTCCTCCCACACTAAGTAGTATTTTTAGTGCATTTTGCACCCTCTCAAGAGACCACACCCCCATGAGAGACCACTTCATGACTGCAGAAAGGCAGTCTTCTAGCGCAGGGACCACTGTAGAATTTTGTGGACTTCTTCAAACCATGTGATCACATGGTGACTTACACTCACACAAAAATAACAACCTGTTACAGAGACTATTAGAAAGTAACTTCTTTTTCATTTGATTTTACAGTGCTATTCATATAGGAGACACTTTTGATTGCATAATGATTGAGGTTTGAGAATGTTGTGTAGATATACCTAAGCTTAATATAGAGGTATAATTTTTACAGCCAATTACAAGATCGGTTAGGCTATTATCTAGTAAAACATCTTGAAAATATGATGATCTCTGGCCCTCTACACTCAAGGTTTGCTTGAATCTATCCTTCTGCTATAATGAAAGTAAATTCATAGAAGCTGGACTGGTAAGCTGACAAATTAAAGAGCCAAATTCCGTTTTCACCATGCAGATATGCCACGGTGAATTTGAAATGTTTCTGGAAGACCATTTAGTGTCCAAGGGGGGGGGGAGGCTTGGATTTTTTTTTGGAAATTATAAATTCTTAATGAGGCATTGCTTGATTTAGGAATGGATATTTGGAGGACTTCGGGCATTTGGAATAAATAAAAACTGCCGCCTTCGCCGTGAAATAGATAATTCAACCCCCCCCCCCGGATAACTCTAAGCCCCCTGGAAATGAAATGGTCGCCCCTTATGATTTTAGAAATGTTTAAGTTAACAGGACAGGCTGGAATCACAGTTATAGGCAAATAGTAGTCTCTTGTGCACAGTAAGAAACATCTATTTAACATGGGTATTTTATACATGTAGCTACAATTTGATAATTTATTTTAGTTTCTCTATATGCATGTATTGTCATCTTTCATTGATAGATAGATAGATAGATAGATAGATAGATAGATAGATAGATAGATAGATAGATAGATAGATAGATAGATAGACACACACACACACACACATACACACATACACACATACACACATACATACATACATACATACATACATTCATAAATACATACATACATACATACATACATTCATACATACATACATACATACATACATACATACATACATACATACATACATACATACACATACATACATACATACATACATACATACATGCTTACATACAGAGATACTTAGATACAGAGATCACATAAATCTAACTTCACCATTGCTTTTCAAGCTTTTGTAACAACAGCAAACAAAGAAAACTCCATAACTGTTTCAGTTATTTCAGGTGGTACCCTCGCCATGACAATTATTGGAAATGGTGGTACCCTCGATAGGCTTTTGTAGTTACCCTCGCCCTTACGATGTATTTCAAATGTAAAATCTCATAATTCTGTGAACAATAACATCTGGAATACAGGGCCAATGGCTAGTTTAACATTAGAACTACACGCTTAGTAAGTATAGGCTTTGGATTTGATGAAATAACCTCAGGATGACAGAAAATTACTTTGAATCGAGTGTTGTAATGGCTGCCCTGATGGCGAGGGTACCCCCCTCGTTAGTGCAGTGTAAAGGGAAGGTGAAAAGAAGTAGTTTTGGTCTGTTAAACCTTTGTATTAGCAATCCTGGAATTTGATTTGCATGTTGCTGTTGAATGTCACCCAATTTGTACAATGTGTTAAAAAAACGTAATTTTGAAAGACATATTAGCCCTCTTTGTATTTGAATCAGCATCAGTCAGTCAATTGATGTTGCTCATGCATACTATCTGATTTTTGCAATAGTTTTAAAATCTCCGTGCAGTCTTAGGGCAAGACCAGACAATAGTTGGGGGGGGCTATGGATTTTACCCCGAGATAAACTTTTTTTTTCGCTCGCGAAGTGTCGACGAACCATTGTTTTCACATGCGAACGAGCGACCAATTTTTTTATGCAATTTTAACATTACGGTACCCTAACTACAGGTGGAAACAATCCTTTTTTTTTCATGTGCTGAACAACATTTTTTTTCAATGTCAAGTGGGAAACAATCTTTTTCATTTTACCAAAAGACCATAGCCCCAACCCCCCCCAAAAAAAAAGATCATCTGGTCGGCCCACTTACATGATATTTGGATTCCCTGAAATATCAAGGTCATATTAACCTTTGACCTCAAACAAGACTTAGTGTCAGAGGGACTCTTTGAATTGGATAGTTTGGATTCTCCAAAAATGTTATTATCGTTTTCATAGCTATGTGTTTTTTGAAAACTTCGTTTTGCAGTTAAACCGTGACATCATCGGGTATCTGTCAATGTGATTGGTCAAATCTTCAATCTGTGACATATCAGTTCAGAGTTTGACATCACAGTTAATGACAAAGGAATTTAAAACTGTCAGGCAATGTTACTATGTGTGTACAACCACAACAAACAACGCATGTCTAAGCTGAGTGTTGCACCTCATTGTTTTCCAAACAAAATGTGTTGCTGTTTTTCACAGGACACCAGTCATCACAATTTCAAACAACATTTTTTGTCAGTAATTGCAACTCTCCTTTGAGGCTAAGTAGTCTGTTTGGTTCAGTTACAGTGCATAGTGAAACATGCATCATCCATGTGTCACTGCAATTAGTCAGTTTCCTGAAATCTGTGCTTGTAATAAACAAAATTATTCAACTTAATCTCTGACATCACAGTTTTGGAATGAAGCAAATTGCAAGCTTGAAAAACACGTAGCTATGAAAACGATAATAACTGATTGGTTATGTAACTTCTCATAAACATCGCTTTTTGTATATGTGCAAAAACACCTTGTGTGATTATTATTATTATGTCCAATTTCAGCAGTTCGACATAAGACAAAAACAGAAAGAGAATTGTCATCCTTTAGAATAAACAACACCCAACAATAACTGAATTTTGAGAAGAAATGTTTTTCACAATCAACCATCAAATTCTTTCAAATTTTATAGAATTTGTGAGAAATATATCAATACACTCGTGTCTGTGGGCCATTTCTTTGATTTGTCATATGCTGGTACACTGTATTATACACTGCTCACACTTAAAAACGCACACCTTTTACAACAGCTGAAATACCAACATCTAATTGAATTAATGAAGTATTGAACTTCGAAGTATGGCAATGAAATTTTCACGGATCTGGCTGAATAGCCTGTCCCAGTCTCTGGAAAGTTTCACTGAAAAGATTAGGCCTCATTCAATAAACTGCTTCAAAAACCAAACTTACAACCAATGCAAATCGAGCCAGAAAACATTTTTGCATTAAGTCCATCAGATTCCGATTTTTGGAGTTCACGGATAATAAAAGTCGTTCCCTTGACTCCTTCAAACATTTTTACTGCATTTTGTTGGATTTGTGTTGAATTTTAGCCCAAGTACGTGTTTTTCACATTTTGTTTGTCACATCCTTTTCAAAAAAGTTGTGTCTTATGTTTGGACAATTACCCCAAAGTGACAATTTTTTGCAATGCACTCTTGCTGGACTTCGTTGTTGACAATTTGAAATCTTTAACATGTGGATGTGGTGCATATTCTTCACATTACAGCCTCATTCAACTTTGTGAATCCCAAATTTGAAACAACATTACAAATTGTGAGTGTGTGTTTGCGCTTTACGTCTCATCAGCACCTTGTTTGGCTATCACATTACAAATTGCAATGGAATTTCTTCAAACTTTCAAAATCTTTGACCAAGGAGGTAATAACCAGGGGTGGAAGGTTACAAAGAAGCGGAAGACTGCCAGATATGCGTGTTGTGCAGACTTTAATAGAGAACCACCCTAGTGAAAAGTAGTTGTCTCAAATGAAAAAGTTTTGTTTCACAATCACATAATCCACAAACATTACACAAACATGGGAAGTATAAAATTATGCGATATCAAGACTAAAACTTACTTTACAATATACAATGCAAAATTTACGCAATTTCACTTCAATATATTACTTAGAGCTAATAGTCATTTGCAATTGTAATACGTAAGTCTTTTGAGTATTTAAAAATTATGTAGTCTTCATTTTTTCAATTTTTAGATATGCAGACAGTTTTTCATTATTAATCTAATTATATTGGTCTGGTCACTCACAACTTTTCTATATCAGGTTAACATATTTGTTTATTTGTGAGAGTCATCTTTCTGTGTGTGCAAGGCTTTCACAACCAATAGTTCTGCACTGAACATGCTTAAAAAGGATGAAGATGGATTCGAACCCTGGACCCAGCGATTGGCAGACCAGCACACTAGGCTACTACTAGACCAACCCTCCCCCCTTCGCTTACAGTAGATGAAAAACGAGTGCTTAGAAAAGCTGTTGGTGACCATCAATGACCTCACAACAGGCAATATCAAACAAATTGAAACAAGCTGTCAAGTTGTCATTGAGTAACATACGACCTCACTGACATTCAGTTGGTCACTCATTTTGAGAGCATCACAAGTATAGGCCATGACCTCATAAATAGCTAATGACTGATACAGAATAACATGGCATGGATAGGGCAATGGCCTCACAAGTTCCAGTCCAATTCTTCTAGCCCTAGTTTTTCGTCTACTGTAACAAGGACGAGCAGAAGCCATAGGAATGAGACAAAGTGTTCTCTCGGCAGAGGACGAAACTTCTGATATGGGATGTCTGGACTGGGAGTCGAACCCGCGTCCTGAAGGTCAGCAGCCCATTTCTGTGTTGGAAAATGACGCTCAGCAACAAGTGCCACCAATTTACTGCTGCCAACCCACTATACAAGCATTAGACAAGCTTTGTTATTACACATTCTTTAGTGTCAGGAGTGTACTCAATGTATGCACATGACTCCAACATGCACCGCTGCGCGCAGTCTAATCTTGACAACACCTTCCCCGAAGTTGTGGTGACGACGTCTCTTGCTGGTGGCAAAACCAGATAGAACATAGCTTGGCCATTCTTTCCATGCACCATACTGTAGCCAATTTCATCTGTAAATATAAATACACAGAATCTGAAAAGTTCACATAATACTATGATTCAATTATGATAATACGCCAACAGCGAAAATTATGTAGGGAAGACATGGGCTGGTTGTCACACGAGGCAAGCTGTGTCAGGATATGTTGTCTCATTTCTTTGATACTTTGTAACTTTTATTTTCACTTTGCGGATCAATCCTGACCTATGTAATTCATTAGCAAATTCAGTTGCTACACCCATTGGGTATGCCAATATAGAGATTGTCACAGGCCTAATGTGTGGAAACCCAGTTTAGTAATGCCGGGGGGGGGGGCGGATGATTCTCCCAAAAAATGTTGACTGAGATGTCCCTCAATGATCTTATAATGCGGGGTATCGTTATACTCGTGTTAGCGTCAAAAGAGGCGCCATGAATACACAGTGAGGAAAATAAGTATTTTACCCCTACCGCATTTTTTAATTTGGGCACTTGCGCTTGCCACAAAAATCTGAAATTTCTCAGGTAGATCTGGTGTAACATTAGAGACAGGTAATGCACAAACATTAATTGAAAGAAGCATTATGTAATATATTTGCATAAGAATCCAAATAGTCTTTGGAAATAAGTATTTGCAAAGGTTTATCACTAGACTTTACAACACAAACACTTGGAAAACTACTATAACTAAAAATTATTGCAATAAAAACCTATTTCAATTGTTTCCCCCAATCTTGTTTTGGTTTTGAATGTCTTTAATAACACCTATTATTTTTTGGTAATTTCTTCCTTTTGAATGTGCAGTTGAAAAAAAAAGGGTATCCCAAGACACTAGAGACATGATTTTTGACTGACTCTACCAGCATGTCCCAGTGGTGTGTGTGTGTGTGTGTGTGTAATGTGTATTTGTTCTTTACGTCTCATCAGCACCTTGTTGGGCTATTTAGAGACATCCTTGGTTTGTGTCAAGGGAGTTAATTAAGTTGGATTGGTGTTTGGTAATTATTTTGTGTTTCCTGTCTTTGTCTTCATGTTCGTTTGTCTTTGTATTTGTTCTTTTATCACTTGCAAAGCAACAAACATAAAATCATGTTGAATCAAAACAATAATGGCTCCATAAAAATTGTCTGTGAAGTCGTGCTGAGTGACTAGATTAAGTACTTCTTTTTTGGTAGCAAAGGTGTCTGGTGGCCAACTGTGCATCCTTTGGTTAGTTCGCTCAGTCAGTTTGGCACGCAGTTTGTCAAAGCTAGGCATTGGTACCAGATATGAAACTGCCAGATTCAGGTATTTTTGTACAAACATTGGTCGTTGAATGTCTCCATTCGGTACTCTTCCTTGAAGGAAGCGGAGAAGATATTCTCTGTAAGAGATCTGTTCTGGTACTGGCTTGTCTTTTCCTTTGTTAACTGGTTGTCGTTCCTTTTCGTTAATTTCTTTCTTTCGTTCTGCTTCCTTGTCTGGTGAATGGTCTTCCCTTACTTCCTCTTGACTCTCGGCTGTTTCTTCCTCCTGTGGATTCTCTTGACCTTCTTCTTTTTCTGCTTCCTGTGGAACCTCCGGAACCTGTTCCTTTTCTGCCTCTTCATCTTCTGCTTCCATGGATTCATTGTCAGGTGTCGTGCTTCTGTCATCATCTGAGTCTTCATTTTCCTCATTTGTGTCTGTTGTAGTTGTGTGTTCTTTGTCCATTGCTACCTCATGAGGAGTTGTGGCTCCAGCTGATGGGTTTGGTTGTTCAAGGTCTGCCTGGGATGTAGGCCGTTGTGTGGTGGTTGTTGTCTGTGGAGTGGATGTTTCAGTTGTTCTTCCGGAGTGTCTGTTTGTGTCTTCTATGTTGTCTGTGCGTTGTTTGTGTGATCTGTTGATGCTGTGTTCTTCGAGTTGTAGCCTTCGTCTGGGTGTTGCATGATGTTGAGGTTGTGGATACCCCGCCATGTCCGCATAGCTTGGAATTCCTGAGTGCTGTTCCACAATCCTTCTAGCCTCTGGAAAAGATATCGCTTGGGTTGCCTTCAATGTGAGGATTTCTTTTTCTTTTGTCCACTGTTTACACGTTTTGCTGTAAGAGGGGTGATCCTCCTTACAGTTAACACAAAGAGGAGGGGATGAGCAAGGTTGATCTTTTGATTGGGTGTGGTCCTGGGATCCACAGTGTCCACAAACTTCTTGTCTTTGGCACCACTTGCTCAGATGACCGAAACGTTGACATTTAAAACATCTTCTTGGGTTTGGAATATAAGGTCGTACCTTGCACCGTTCCCATACAACTCCAACACTCTCAGGAAGAGTAGTGTCTGAAAAGGTCAAGATAAGAAGTTCTCGATGATCCCTCTGCGGGATGCGATGAAAATGAACGACATCAGTGAAGGTTTCAAACCACTCTTGTAAGTCCTCGTCAGAATTTAAATAGCTAAGTGAGGAGAAAACCACCCCCTTACAAGTGTTTAATGTGCGATGTGGCTCGACTATAGTCGGAGTTCCTGCAATACTTGTCAGCTCAAGCAGTCTTTGTGTTTGTTGGTCATTTCTTGTTTTAAATAAGACAGTTCCATCTCTTTGTTGTGTGGTTTCTGCAGGTTCTCCGACTTTTTGAAGAATTGTCTTGTAGATCGCAAAGGGAGAAAGTTTGCTTGTTGGATTTAGGACAATGTATCGGTGTCGGTATTCTGACTTCCGCGTGGTCGTTGGTCGATTTAGAAGTTCCGGGTCGATGCAGTCATCCGAGGATGACCGCTGCCTTTTTAGTCTGGACAGTGAATTTGAAAGAGAATAGGCCATAGGATATTTGGTGTTTCATCCCCCATGCTCCCCACCCACCAAGGAGCCCAACAAGGGGAGACCAATATGGGTAGGGCTGAGCCCAGTACCCTAGTCCCAGGGATACATGGGGGATATACTCGTAGAAGGCTAGGTAAGAAATACAGCTGCAATCATATTTAAAAACATGGCCAGCATGTAGACATGGTCAAAACCTTCTTTGATTGACCCATCAGCCATGGCCAAATAGGACCGAAGTCCTAATGACAACATGACAAGCCGATTGACTGGACCGGGCCAATCCAGCCTCCCGTCTAGGAGAAATCCAGGCCAAAGTAGTGTATTGTATGGGGGGACCAACTTAGTCCCATCCAACTCAACTACCAGGACCCCTTCATCCTCCGACACGGGTCGCAACCCACGGCAAACAGGTTGCCCCATTTCCGTCGGGGAGACGTGTGCTTGCGCACTGTCTCGTGTTGGCCACAAGAGATAGAGGACTTCACTCTTGTGTTACCACCCACCGCCACGAGGAGGCCCGAGACCTGCGGGGGCTGTCCCAGTGGTGATTTCTTCCTTTGTTTACTTACATACAATGGCATCAGTTATTGAAATTTTCACCCCTAGATCATCACATAGGGTCTGTGCACCAACCAAGACTAGTGTCAGTAAAAATTAAGTCTCTGGTGTCTTGTGATATATTTTTTTCAACTGCGCATCTTCAAAACGAAGAGATACAACAAAATTATAGGAGATGTAATTAAGGGCATAAAAGCTAAATTAAATGGGAAGAAAACAATTGAAATAGGATTTGATTGCAATGAATTTCAGTTACGATAGTTCTCCAAGTGTTTGTTTTGTAAAGTCTAGTGACTCAGGCAAGGAAACTTCTTGAATTGAAAATTATTGCGCATGTACCTGTCAAAGTGAAAACCTCAAAGATCTTGATGCAACCATCCAAGATGAGATGACTAACTCAACATGACCACAAACCAAGTATGTCTCTAAATAGCCAAATCAGGTGCTGATGAGACGTAAAACACAAACTCACTCACTCAATCACTGTAAAGTCTGGTGATAAACCCCTTGCAAACGAAGGGGTCAAATATTTATTTCCGAAGACTATTTGGATTCTTATGAAAAAATATTACATAATGCTTCTTTCACGTAATTTTTGTGCATTACCTGTCTTCTAATGTTGGATTAGATCAACCTGAGAAATTTCAGATTTTTGGAGCAAGCGCAAGTGCCAAAACCGGAAAATATGGCAGGGTCAAATACTTATTTTCTTCACTGCATGTATTTTCCATTACAGTTTACACAATTGCTGGGTGCGACAATAAATTATTGATTTATCAGTTTTTTTGCCTCAAGTTTTCTATTCAAGGCAAAATACAAAGACACCTAGCTTCGTAAAAAAGCCAACAATTATTATGCAGCCTGTCTTCCAAGTTACCATTGTCTGAGAGTCATACAATCTTGCAGGAATTGTGTGTATGTCCTGTAAGCAACACAATACTCGTCTCTCTAAGTGCTCATTAAAACGTCAAATCACAAATACAGTGCACTAAAATAGTTACGGGGGGAAAAGGTGAAGTTTCTGTGTATGTCTCTCAAATCCAACAGTCGCATTTTCTGTATCGTCAAAAAATAGTATACATTAGGGGATTGCCATCAGATATTCAGGGGGAGGTTTGAAGTTTTCCAAGATAGGAAACTATTTATTTGTCGAAAATGCCAGACAAAATATTTTAGTTCGAGCATGCGCCATCCTAAAAAATTTGCTTCTAAATCAAACAATACCGGATTGAGAAATACTCCCCGCAGAGCGCCACATACCACAATCACAATTTAGAAGGTTCCTGCAATGACATAATTTCCATCTAGTAGCCATTGGTAGAATTCCTGAGCATCTCTTAAGGACATTTAGTCCATGAGCCACACCAGATATTGGATCCACCTGGGGTGGCAAAATCTAACAATTTTTTTCTGAAAGACATATGCCTTTTGACTATAAAAAAGTTGGGGCCCAAGATTGGCACGGCAGCTTAGTGGTAGTAATCAGCCCTTAAATATGGGAATCTGTGTCGGATTTGAGCACATGAATTATGGGGTGGGGGAAACTAAAATTGCTATATCTCCTGAATCAGTGGACCAATTTCAACAAATTAGCCCTCAAAATGTCTGGAATTGTGAGTTTTACAAATATAGGTCAATATATGTATGTATGTATGTATGTATGTATGTATTTATTTATTAAAGTCTCACTGTGTACAAGTACAAAAATAAATTAGCAGTAAAAATTTATATATGACCAATATGCAAATTAAGTAGGTCGCCAGAGGTCAAAAGGTCACAAAAATTGACTATTGCTTAAAATCTGAACCATTGTCCAAAAACACCACAGCTGCCAAACCAATGAGACTTGGTAGGTCATGGAGGGCTCAGATTATAGATAACAAGTATGAAAGTCCATTTTATGCCAATAAATTGATAATTCATGCATGTGTCATCAGGGGCACATAATGAAATTTGTTGTATTTTTTTCGAAAATGACCATTTCAAGGGTGGGGAAATATAAAATTACTGTATCTTCTGAACCAATGGTCCTATCCTCACAAATTATCTCTCAAAATGTTCGGACTTGTAAGTTCTCTACATACACTGTATAGGTCATTATATGACCAATATGCAAATTAATTAGGTCAAAAGGTCCCAAAAATTGACCATTGCTTAAAATCTGAACCTTATCCAAAAACAAACTCCTTAGCTGCCAAACCGATGGGATTTGTTAAGTCATTTAGGGGTCAGATTATTGATAAAAAGTGTGAAAGTAAATTTTATGTCTAAAATTGCAGAAATTATGTGTGTTCCAGCATTGGCACAAGACAAAATATGTCAGATATTTGAAAATGACCGTTTTAAGGGCGGGGGAAACTAAAATCACTATATCTCCTGAACCAATTATTCTATCCAAACATATTTCCCCATAAAATGTTCGGACATGTGGGTTCTGTAAATATAGGTCATTAAATGAGCAATATGCAAATTAATTAGGTCATCAGAGGTCAAAGGTCACAAAAATGACCACTGCCTAAAATCTGAACACCTCATCAAACAACAAACACCATAGCTGCCAAACCCATTAGACTTCTTGAGTCATTTCGGGAAAAGATAATAGATAACAAGTTTAAAAGTCAATTCTATGTCTAAAAATTCGAGTTTATGTATGTGTCAACAGTGGGACATAACAAAGTATGGCAGGCATTTGAAAATGACAGTTTCAAGGGCGGGCGAAATTAAAATAATTGCAATATTGCCCGAACCAGTGGTCCAATGCCAACAAATTTCTGCTGCATATGTCTGGAATTAGGAGTTTTATACATGTTATTTGACCAACATGCAAATCAGTTAGGTCATCAGAGATCAAAAAGGTTCCAAAAATGTAACTTTGCTTAAAATCTGATCTCTCACGAAAAAAATTACACACCGTAAACGGTAAACCAATGGTACTTGATATGTCATGTAAGGCTCAGATGATAGACAAGTGTCAAAGTCAATTTATGCCTAAAATTGAGCTTTACAGGATATTTCTTGTACCAGGGACCAGGTGAGTATATCAATCCATAAGACCTCAATTTGAGTTTCCTTGCTTGGAGAAGATTCCGTCACATGAAAGCAGTGTTGGAGTCCTCGAGGCCGGCCTCGTCCTCGAGGCCGGCCTCGGGGCCACTTTTGATGGCCTCGGCCTCGGTCTTGGTCTCGGATGACCAATCCTTGGCCTTGGACTCGGTCTCGGGCCTTCTGGCCTCGGATATTTGTCCGAGGCACGTCCGAGGCCAGCAAAATTAATAAAGTACAATTTTGCTGGAACAGTCAAACAAAATTTTCCTGTCGGCTAAGTATAATTATCCGTCAGTTTATTAAATATGAGGAACCTATTATCCTATATATTAGAATCTGATAGAATCATTTTCTGCTTGCCTTTTAAGACTGTCTATATCTACGCATAGATTTTATGCCGAGTGCCAAGTTATAAGCGATCGCCATATTTTGTGATAGATATGAGATTATAAATTGACCAACAGTATTTGAATATTTTTTGAATTTTTATTTTCCTTCATTAATTGAGTTGAACATTATTTCTTGTAAAATTTCGACCATATTCATGACCATTTGAAGTTTTGAAGATTTTGTTTGCATGTGATGCAAGATGTGTTTGTACCTGATCATTAACTTCACACACCAGAGTGTCTGGCTTAAACACAACTCAAAAAAATGGAATGGGACAAAATTTGTGACAGAATCTCATCCATGCCTCAGAAAATTTTCTTAATAACTTTGATATAACACAAATATGCCACTGCCTAATAAATTGGAACCCAGCAATGCAGAGTATCCATCTACATATATCTAGAAAGTGTAATTTTTTTCCAGTCATGGTGAAAGGTTAATTAATTCTTTCCCAAAAGTCTTGAAATGAATTTCTGGTGGATGGCTATCTCAGTCTAAAATGTTTGATTTAGAAGTAGATAATTAAACATAATTGAGGTTGTCAGACACTCAAAACAAATTTAATCTGTCGCTGTTTCCCTAAAAAAAAAAATTTGCAGTATTTGCAGTGAGATGAGTTCCATACCCTGTTCTTTAAAAATGTAATGGTTGCCCCCTTATTGTCTTCATTTCAGAGTTTTACTTGAGTCATTGAGTGAATCTTTAATTGCACTGTTATAGCCTTATCGTAAACTCAATGCCGATAATATACCAAGCTAAAATAGTTTGGCAGTCAACTGTCTTTTTGTCGAGCCGGCCTCGGTCTCGGCCTTGGTCTCGGATGCTCATGCCTCGGTCTCGGTCTCGGTCTCGGAGGGCAATGCCTCGGTCTTGGTCTCGGAGGGCAATGCCTCGGTCTTGGTCTCGGTCTCGGATGCTCATGCCTCGGTCTCGGTCTTGGTCTCGGATGTCCTGGCCTCGACTCCAACACTGCATGAAAGTACCAGAAAATAATTCCTCTTTCCCACAGTCTCCTCGATCCTACTATTCTCAAATTCTCCGGCCACATTCTGAGAAAAAAGGTACATAGGATGGAGTGAAACACCTGTGGGGTGGATGTGAAAACTTCTGGGGTGCATCAGAGGTGACCTTTTAAAATCACATTAAATTTACATTAAACCAACATCAATTTAAACTCCATCTCAGCCATTGTGTATGATTTTTTTGATGAGACTAAGGTAGTTGTGAGGAGATTTTGGGTGGAGAGGAGAAAGGAGGTGTTACCGCCAATATCCATTATTGTGCCCAATAGGCCTATTGGGCATGGATATTAGGCCTTTGGGCAAAATATAAGGGTCTTTCGGCAAATTATAGGGTCTTTGAGCAAACTATAGGGCCTTTGGGCATTACGACTCCTTTTGGCATGACTTTCCCAAAGTCATCGCATCCTTCAAAATTTCCGCTAGGCCTTTGGGCAAAATATAGGTCCTTTGGGCGCATGCCTAAATCACTCATTATCTCTCACTCCCGACTATAGTGGATTTTGGCAAAAATCGTATACTTTGGAGACATGCCCAAGTCACTCGCAATAACTCTTTTATACTATTGTAGATTTTGACAAATATCCAAATTTGGATAGTAGTGAACTGACCAATGAGAATACGCTCTAATATCTTGACCGATGAGAATCCACCCTAATATCCACAGTAGGGGGCACTGTAGTTAATAGTCTGTCCAATGAGAATGCCACCTAATTTCCTGTCCAATGAGAATCCGGCCAAATATCCTAGCCAATGACAGTCAAGTCTAATAATATCCACAGAGCCATGATTGGCCAGTGGTATTAAGCTGCATTCTCATTGGACACACTGAGAATTCAATGTGTGTGTGTGTGTGTTTGTGTTTAACGCCTCTGCAGCACCTTATTGGGCTATATCGAGGCTTGCTAGGTTGTTATTTGTCTTTGTTTATTTCCCTCATATTTTGTAGTATGTCTGTGTTTGATACAGAAATGTGATTATGTTTTCTGGCTTGTCTACAAGAAGTCGAAGTGGATTTGTCGGGAGAAGTGCATTTCTTTGTGTTTTGAAAAACTCTGCAATCCTTTAGGATGTGTTTGATTGTGAGGGGACATTGGCATTCCTCACAAATCGGGCTGGGTCTGAGAATTCAATGAGATTCCAATCTAATATCCGACAGCAATGAAATTGAGCCTATTATCAAATAGGCTAATAGTCAAATCTATAGGCTCTTTGGTCAAAGTCAAAAGACTAGGCCAAAATTCATGACAGTCTTTGGTCGATATTTGTGGATATTTGTGAGTGATTATATATGCTTTGGGCATACACAGGAGGGAAAAATAGGTAAAAGAGGACTTCTGACTGACCGTGTTCTTACTTTATTTTGGGTAGTACTGTAGGCCTATATCATCGAGAATGATTGGAGCAAGCATGGAAGGTGAGACATGGAAGAAGAAAGATGCTTGGAGGGTAGGAGTACATCTACATATTGAGATGGGGGAACAGAAGAAACAATGGAAGCTTTGAGACAAATAATGAGACTATGAAGGAGACGGCTATGAATGAGGAGACTATGAAGTAGGAGACTATGAAGGAGGAGACTATGAAGAAAGAGGCTATGAATGAGGAAACAATGAAGGAGGAGACAATGACGGAGGAGACTATGAAGGAGGAGACTATGAAGGAGGAGACTATGAAGGAGTCCTGAAACAAAGAAGGAGAAGGCAGAAAGAGAAGATTGAGGAAACTAGAAGGGATGATACTAACCAGAAGGAGGAAACTGCAATGGGAGGGAAGTATTGGTGGTGTGCTACCATATTTTTGGGAAAATAATCACAGATTAGCCTAGAATGACCATTTGATCCCAGTTCACTCAGTCTGTCTGGTTTTTGATTCCTCAAAAAAGCCAGAGGCGAAGAGGAGCAGTTTTCGGACATCTATGCATCACAAATTTAATAGTCCTATTTTATATTTAGTTTACTATGTCTTGAATCAACTCTTCATCTTATTGACAAGAAATGCATTTCAGCTGTTGTGGCACATTCAGTCATGCACATAATGACATTGACATCATACTCAGGAAAACAAAAATCGCTGACTTATGGATGATGTGCACTGAACTGATCCCTGGTAACATTCTCTGTCAAGAATCATTCAGCCAAGCTTTTTAGTTTCACGTTCTATATCTTTCACTTGAAGAAATGTCCTGCAATGCAGTTACAGGAGACTGATATTAATGCAGCTATCCTTTACAGTCTATTTGGCAGTTTTGTGAGCCTTAAAACTGTCACTCGGCAGTTTTGTATACTTTAAACTGTCACTTCCAAGTCTGTGTCGTTTGTTCTGCACCACTGCTGACAAAAAGTTCCGTACTTTTAGATAAAATATAT